>SZWC01002520.1:173896-190810 GCA_023375785.1 Penium margaritaceum | reverse complement strand
GGGGGGGAGGGAGGAGATATGGATGAATGGGGAGGGGGAAATGGTAGGTTGAATCCCACAAGCTTGGTGGTTAAGTGTGCCTCCAACAAAGGGAGGAAGACACTCAAGCGAGGAGCTTATGGCCTCGAATCAGGCACAAATGAGCACACCATTTATGAGGAGAGAGGTTTCAAATATCTTGCTCCATGCGACAATAAATTCGTAGTCGCCAACGGCAAGGTTGAGGCACCTGAGGGGATTGGTGATAAGTTGGTCACAGTGGGTGTCAACGGTGTGGACTCAGACCTCAAGCTAGAGGGGATAGTCTACTTGCCCTCCTTAACAGCCAACCTGCTCTCCATCGCTCTGATAACTGACCACGGCATGATAGTGATCTTCACAGACAAGGAAACAGTGATATTTCCTACCAAGACCATCAACATCTCCTACTCTACCAAGAAGGTTGTTGTACAGGTCCTTAGTGTTGATGGACCATACGACTTGTAGACCCAGATGTCAGAATTGAGGGCTGAATCTTTGGCTGAAATTGATGGCGAGGAAAGCAGCAATGGAGAATCTGATGATGAAGGGCATGTTGGAGCAACAGAAGCAGCAACAGTGGAAGAATTGGCAACAGAACCACAAGCAAAAGCAGCCACTGGGGATGTTCATTCCAGCCAGAACACTTTCTGTGAGAACCTGTGGCACAGAAGCTTTGGACATGTGGTTCATTGCATGTTGGTGCTCATGGGAGCTAGTGTGTGGGATGGAACTAGGTGATGAGACAAAGGGATTCGGGAACTTGTGTGAGCCATGCAATCAGGGCAAGGCTAAGAAAAATCCCTTCAAGCCCAATGGTCCCTGTGCTCTCACACCCCTTGACCTCATCCACTCTGATGTGTGTGGTCTCTTTAACATACCATCAGAGTGAGGCAGCAGATATTTCCTGACCTGCATCGAAGACAGCAGTCATAAGGTCTGGACATGATTTCTCAGAAAAGAAAGGCAAAGTGAGGGAAAATCTGCAAGCCTTTGTCACTATGGTTGAACGACAGAGTGGTAAGAAGGTGAACACATTCAGGAAGGACAATGGGGAAGAGTGCGAAGCCTGCAGGAAGTGGGTCAAGGGCATTGAACACCAGAAAACCACCCCCTACTAACCTCAAAGCAACGGTGTAGTAAAGAGGATGAATCAGACCCTCCTTGGCATGACAAGGTACATGCTCTTTAACGCCAAGCTGCCTCCTAGGTTCTGGGCTGAAGAGGAAAGCACGGCTGCCTATCTTGTGAACCTCAAACCTACAGATGCTCTGCAAAGGAGAGGCAAGAAAAAGCAGAAACAGCAGCTGAAGATGCAACAAGGAGCATGGTCAGGCAAGAAGCCTCCCATATGAAGCTTTTTGGTTGCACTGGCTTTGCCAAGGTCCAGGTCGGTGAGGAGCCTGGAAAGCTAGATGCAAGAGTGCGAAAGTGTATCTTCATTGGCTATGACACCGCTCACCAAGCTTAGAGACTGTGGGACCAAGGGGCCAAGAAGGTCATCCGCATCGAAGATTTGGACTTCCACAGAAGATCCGTGGGTAAGGGAGAGCTTATTGAACTTGAGAATTCTCCCAAACAGGAAGATTGCTCACTCTCCTTTAGAAGGGAGACGATGTACCAGCACAATGGCATGGGCTGAGTGGTGGAACAGGGAGAGGAGCTGATGAAGATAACTTAGAGGAATCATACTCCGAGTCCAGCGTATCTGACGCTCCTGACCATGAGGAGGATGACTCTTTGATCATCAATGATGAAGCAAGCCTGTAGCCTTCATATCAGAAACAACAGCCAGCAGGTACAAGGAGAACTTCATGTCTCAAAGTACCTTGGCAGCATAACGACGGAGATACGGGTGAATGGACAGGCTTCAACTATTCATTCCTGGTTCAAGAGGAGCCAACGTCACTCACTCAGCCTGAAAAAATCCAGTGGGATGAAGTAATACGTAGTGAACTCAAATCCATCGAGGACAATGGGTCATGGATGCTGGTGGAAAGGCCTTCCAGGGCTCACGTGGTGGGGTCTAAGTGGGTGCAAAATGTAAAGAGAAAACAGGATGGCAAGATAGACAAATACAAGGCTCGGGTGGTGGCAAAGGGGTTCTCTCAATGCCCCGGTGCAGAGTACGACGAGATTTTTTTACCTGTTGTGACGTCTGCCTCCATCTGATCAATACTAGCCATTGCTGCTACCAAAAACATGGCAGTCTACCGGATGGATGTCAGGACAGCTTTTCTTTGTGGCAAACTTGACAAGGAAGTGCTAATGGAAGTTCCAGTGGGGCTTGATGCTCCTAAGGGCAAGGTGTGCAGATTGGTGATAGCGCTCTATGGGCTAAAAAATGTGCCAAAACTTTGGTACCAGGAGATGTATAAATTCATGGATAAGGATTCCTTCATGCACAGCAAGGAAGACCCTAGCATGTATGTGCATGAGAGCGAAAAAGGGACTACGCTGGTCGCCTTGTACGGTGATGACCTGATTCTTTGCTCTTCTTCAATGAGGCTACTAGGTGATCTCAAGGAACAACAAAGAAGCAGATTTGATATGAAGGACATGGATCTTGTCAACTTCTACCTTGGAATTGCCATCAAGCGTGGCAGAGTAGCAGGTAGCATCAGTCTCAACCCGACAACATACATCGACTCCATCCTCAAACAATATGACATGGCAGATTGCAAGCCTGCTAGCACACCCATGAGCTCAGAGTACAAGCTCTCCACCTCTCTGTCCCCATCCAATGAAGTGAAGCAAACTGACAAGCTGGGAATTCCACATCTTTCTACAGTGGGCAGTGTGATGTATGCCATGGTTGCCACCTGACCACATATAGCCCATGCTATTGGGCGGGCAAGCCAGTTTGTGGCCAACCCTGGACCACTACACTGGCAGGCTGTGAAGCGCATCATGTGCTACCTAAAGCAGACGCAGTAGGTGAGGCTCCACTTTGGAGGCCTCACTGGTTCTGCGTCACTCTATCTCATGTGATACACCGATGTTGATTGGGGAGGCAGGATAGACAACAGAAATTCCACCTCAGTCTTTGTGTGTATGCTGAATGGAGGTGCTAGCCCAGTGCAAAAAACACTTTGAAATCCACTACCACTATGCTCAGGACTTGGTCTACAAGCAGATAGTGGAGTTCGAGCATGTCAGTACCAAGATGAACCGGGCTCATATGTTTATGAAGCCACTGGAAAACGTTTTCCACCACGCAGGCAGAGAAGGTATCGACATGGTCAATGCAGGTAATGAAGAATGATCATGGCAGCTGATGCAAGGTAAAAGGGAGGGATTTTTTTAGTACGTTTGCCCCTTATTCACCCTTGTAGGAAGGATAGTTAATGCGCTGCCCCTTGTGGAGGTATGAACCCTGGATCCGTTGTAGGGTGACTCAACTGTGCTGTCTAATGCGAGATGTTACGTGTAAGTACAACATGTGGGTGAATGCTTAACTCAGCCATTTTTCTAGATTGGCCAAGTGAGAGTTCATGAGCTCAATACTGGCCCCATGCAGATCTTGGTTGTTAAGGAAGCTTCCAAGAAGAATATTTGTAGCTTCTTGGTCTGTCACCTTGACACTAGGATACTTATGTGTCAAGCCCAAAGCACAAGTACATTGGTGATGTGGCTGGGTGAAGCCATTGCTCAAGAATGTGCTTTTGACTCATAGGAATGGACAGAAATCTGTAAAATGACTTGTCTTGCATGCTGATCAATTAAACCTTGCTTGATTCTCTCTTGTGTGTTGAAGAATTGAGCTCTTCTTGAGGCGTTAGTACTCTTTGTTGACAGGGTGTGCTCCTTGCCATGAGTGTTGTTGATCGTGTTCCCTTGTTTGATAACTGGGGATTGGTCAAACACCTGATCTGGATTTAGATTTGGGATCCTTGGATTTTTTGTATGCAATACTGAGTTTTCAATTGCTCAATTTGAGTGGGTATTCAGAAAGTTAGCCTGGCCCAAAGCTTGGGTGTTGGGCGGGTGGAATCTGGTACCCGCCATGGGTGGCCGGTTATTCCACCGTCGGTGATCCTAGTTCAAATCCAACAACCCCCAAATACACTAGGGCCTTGAAGAAACAAATCAGAGGACTCTCTTTGACCAGGCTGAACTTCTCCCTGACTTTTGGGCAAGAAAAGGTGCTCCGAAGGGTCATCGTCAAAGTGCCTCTCATGGCCTAGCATGCAAGGCAAGGTGGGTAGCTCCACCAAGGGTTACTTTGATGGCTATAGCAGGGGCTCTGCTGCTCCAATTTGGGCATGCTTGGATGCGTTGAAAAGCTTAGATCACAGGATGAAAGGATCAAGTATAATCACACTCTGCTAAGTGAAGAATTGTTTTTTGATCCAGTTCTCCTGAGTACAATGTGGTCGGTCCACTCACATCCGTTATCCTTATGTTCCACACTCTTCACCATTGGTGTCCATAGGCTCCTCCAAACATTGGTAGCATGAACCAGTGAAACTAGGCATCCTTGAAGATGCCTCTAAAACCACTAGTGTCAACAAAGGGTTATGGATCCACGTGTCTAGAAGGACCCTAGCTCTACAACATTTCACAATGCCTCTGTGCGCCATCACAACGACCGAACAAGAGAAAATCGGTGCTATTGCGAAGTTTGACGGGAATCGCTTCCCCTCGTGGAGGTGGCATTTTGAGGTATACCTTGATGAAAAGGGCCTACTTGAGCTGGTCAAGAGAGAAGAGAAATCCACTTGTGTCTTCGACACCGGAGGAAGTGGAAAAACACAAGAAGGGCAACAAGAAGGCACTTGCTTTGTTGGTGTTAGTGCTAGCTCCGACGTAACGCGCACTCATCCAAGGATGTAAGGAGGCTACGGATCTCTGGAAGACACTGTTCTCCATCTACCAGTCTAGCAACCTCGCTCACCAGCTCTTTTACTTCAAGAGGCTTGTCACACTCTGAGCCAGCGAGACGACGTCATTATGGATATCCTGCAGAAGATCAAGTCCCTTACTGGGGAGTGTGTAGTCACCGGATAGAAGGTCGACCCTCGGCTGTAAGCCATGATCCTCCTCCTAGCCTTGCTTGAAAGCTGGAGTCTCATGATCACCGTCGTTGGCGGCTGGTCCGCTAATTGGCTTAAGTACCCAGAGGTGGCTGAGTATGTCCATAATGAATGGATGCGGCATGGTGGGAGAGGGAGTGGGGTAATATCAAGTTCCGCCTATGCCTTCCGTTCTCGAGGTGGAGGTAGAGGCAAGAAGGGGAAGGGTACCAAGCAGGGTACCAAGAAAGGTGACAAGAAGGGGGAATGCTACGTCTGTGGAAACGAACGCCACTACATATGCAACTGCCCCAACAGGTAATCGGACCAGCTTGGAAAGGCTAGAAAGAAGGACGACCAGGTAATGATGGCATAAGAGTGTGCCGACTTGACAGATTCCGGTGTCACTGTTGTTGGCTCTAGTGGGTGTGGAGGCACCCTCAAGGATGCCTTGCTCTTGCTGATGCACGCTACCAGTGTTTGTGGCAGCCAATGGACACCTTTGGTCAAGAGTATGGAGCACAAGGATCACGGATGTGAGTGGGCAGAACAAGTCGCATTCAGTAGAACTGAATTGAAACACGTTTTTGTTAGTTAGAAAAGTGATATTACATCAGATCCTTATAACCTGTGATCTAAGCTTTCCAACGCATCCAAGAACACCCAAATCGGAGCAGTAGAGCCCCTGCTACGGCCGTCGAAGTAACCCTTGGTGGAGCCGTCCACCTTGCCTTGCACGCTAGGCAATGGGAGGCGCTTAGACCATGACCCGTGGAAGCGCCTTTCTTCGTCCAGAAGTCAAGGATAAGTTCACCCTGGTCAAGGAGAGTCTTCTGGTTGCTTCCTCTATGGCCCTGGTGCATTCGGGGGTCGTTGGAGACGAACTCAGATCACTGGAGGTGGATTATCCCGCCACCCATGGCGGATACCAGATGCCACCCCCCCAACACCGGAAATTCGGGCTATGCTAACTTTCTGAATACTCACTCAAATCGAGCAATTCAAAGCTCGATCCTGTATGGAACAAATCCAATGAATCCAAATGTAATGTCAGATCAGGTGTTTGACTACTCCTCAGTGGTCGAACCAGGGAGTACGATCAATGGCACTCATGGTAAGGGGCACACCATGTCAACAACCGTGGTTGACTCCGGATCGGACAGCCACGTGCAATGCAAGCGGGTAGCATTCGTCACCTATGGCACCTAGACGTGGCGCATGATGGTGGCCAACAGAAAAACAGAGTTGACTGTCGGTGAAGGCGACGTTTGCATCAAGGTGGATGTGAACGGGGAGGCTGTCACGAGCACAATTCACAACAAGCTCTACATGCCCAACTTTGGGGCATCTGCTGTCAGTGAGCCATCTTACCAACAAGGGGCTCAAGGTGCTCCTCAACAAGGAGGAGACCATCATCCGGAAGGAGGGGGACGTTGAGGTGATTGTATGAGAAAAGAGAGAGGTCAACTTTTACCTGCTCCGTGCAAAGATCCTCGGCAGCCCGGCAGGGTCCAACGTCGCCCACCTCACAAAGAAGGACGATGGAGACCTGGACTTGTGGCACCACCGCTTATGTCACATCACTCCCTCAACCGTGAGGGACATGGAAAAGAAGGAATGGTGCGAGGTCTTGAGGTAAAGAGCCTCGATGCAGCCAAGAATGTCGTGTGTGAACGGTGCGTGATCGGCAAGGCGCCGTTTCATGGCAAAGGGATGCCTGCTTTGATGAAGTTAGAGGTAGTGCACACAGATCTGTATGGACCGTTTGAGCCCTCCATTGCTGGGGCACGCTACTTTGTCACCTTCATCGATGACCACAGCCACAAACTGTACCTTTATAAAATCAAGAAGAAGAGTGATGTGTTGTCATACATGGACCAGTTTGTGACACCAGTAGAGCAGAAAACAGAGTTGAAGGTGAAGGCGTTCCGGAGCGACAACGGTGGTGAGTACGAGGGGATTGCGTGGCAGAAAACGATACAATATTGTTTGCAGCCAAACGGCGTCCCCAAGAGGTCGAACCTCACCATCCTCAACATGGTCGGTCTATGTTGAGTGATGCTAGCCTCGCGCAAAAGTACTGGGGGAGGCGGCACGGAAATCGGCGTACATCATTAACCTGACGCCGACAAAGCCGCTAAAAGACGCGGAGTCCAAGGTGTGGAAGATGCCACAAGAAGTGTAGAGTGGGAGGAATCTAATTGTGGCTTACCTCCACACATTTAACTGTGTTGCACATGCTGTTTTGTAGGCAGGGGAGGGGCGGGGCAAGCTGGACCAACGGACTCACTGGTTCATCTTCGTTGGGTATGAGAGCGGTGTTAAACATTACCCCGTGCCATGCCCTGGAGTTGTTGTTTTTCAGGGCGATAGCTCCAGATCCCTGTAAAGGGAAATTTTGAATGCATGGTTGGATGTTTCAGAAACTGGAGGAGACCAGTTCGACTCCCACCACGCACCACCACGCCCCTTGGGGTATGCTAGAAAAAAAAATCCTATGGTTCATTGGAGCAATGTGCACTTCGGAATGACAGTCTGGTGATACATTGGGGTCCAGGGCGCTTCGGCGCCCGTCACTCACGCTAGTGCTCTGTCAAGCACAGAGACTCAATGATGCACTTCAAATTACGTATCGGGTGCTACGGTGGTCCAAATTGTGTGTGGTTTGGTGCGTTGGAAACCTTGTGATTAGCACCATAACGTTGCTGATGTGGTCTGTGTCCAAATTTCCAACCACAAGTGATCTCCAGCTCTTTGAACTCTGGACATTGCTGAATTCCGTCAGAAATCTGCTCACATAGTATGTGGTAACCAGAAAGTGCACACTTCGTCTAAGACTGCTACCCAAAAGAGCCGTAAACCTCAAGAGATGGTCAGGTCACACTGGAACCACATTTCCAACAAAGCGTTATGGGCGTACGGCCCTGACTGGTCCCAAACGTTCACGGCTTCCGCAACGGACAGGAGGAACGTCTCAGACAACCTCGCTGTCAACATCTGACGACCCGGGGAGCAGAAGCACAACATGGCACTGAAGACGGAGTCTCAGCTGATCCAGAATTACGTGGGTGGCCCTGGCTTTGGGCTGTGGAGGTGGCACTTTGAGATCCACCTCACACACAAGGGCCTACTTAACCTGATGAAGGGCACGTAGTTGCTCGACGAGAAGACTACAACAAATAAAGATAAGAAGGCCTTCACAAAGAAACATACCAAGGCACCAATGCTCCTGCTGTCATCTACTGTTGAGACTCATTGGGGCTACTTCCAAGGCTGCATGTCAGCAGCCGAGGATTGGAAAAATCTTTGTCCAGTTGCACCACCCACCAATCGACATCGCTCGTGAACCGGATCTTTGTGATGAAGCGGCTTCTAACGGTGGGGATCGAGGAGGGGGAGGACATCCTTGCTACCATGCAGCAGATTGAGTCGTTTACCTTGCAATGCAAAGATGTGAGCTGGAAATTGGACTCTCAACTGCAAGCGATGGCCCTCTTCATGGCTCTACCTGACAGTTGGAGCCCCCTCATATCCGTCCTCGGTGGATGGACGGCGGACAAACTCACCTATGGCGCAGTCGCCAAGTACATCCGCAACGAGGCGCAATATCGCAACGGTGGCGAGGCCTCATCGTCCACATCGGCCCTGGTCATCAAAACGCATGGTGGCGGCAGTGGCGGCGAGGGAGGTGGCGGAAAGGGTGCGGCAAGAAGGGAGTCAAGAAAGGTGCGTGTTGTGATTGCGGCCAGGAGGGCCATTGGGCCCGCGAGTTCCCAGAGGAGGCGAAGGTCGGCGGTAAGGATGCCAAAGGCAAGAAGGTACTCCTCAACGGCACCAAAAAAACACAACCTCAAGGGGGCCAGCAGACGGTGCCTGGATTCTGGTGCCGAGGAGCACACCCAAGTCGAGAAATTGAGGTTCATCCACTACACAAAATCTGCCTAGTCTATGATGGTCACGAAAGACAAAGTTGAGCCGGCGGCCCGCCAAGGAGACTTTGAGGTGTAGGTGGAGGTGAACGGTAAGAAGATGTTACGTGTCATCTGTGATGTGTAACATGTCCCTGGCCTGGTTGACATTCTAAGTGTTAGTCGCTTGACGGATAAGGGCTGGGTTGGAAACCTTGTAAAAAACACTATAACTTTGTTGATGTGGTCCAAGTCCAAATATCCAACCAATATTGATCCCCAACTCTTTGAACTCTGGATGTTTTGAAATTCCGTCAGAACTCTGCTCACATAGTGTGTGGCAACCAGAAAGCACACAGCTCTTGTGGGCAGCAGACTGCTGCCCACAAGAGCTGTAAACCTCAAGACGTGGTCAAGCCACGTTAGAACCACATTTTCAACAAGCGGGAGCAAGGTGTACCGGCTGTTTTACCCGCGGAAGCAGAAGATCGTGAAGATTCATGATGTCACGTTCGACGAGGACAACCATTGGACGGACAAGGAAATAGGTCTATCCAAGCGGGGGGAATGACAACTACTCCTCGAGGGGGAGGCGCCGGAGGATTCAAAAGAAGATGATGTCCGAGTGGCCCCAACCAACAACAACCATCCGGTGGATGGGAGAGCGGCTGATTTGCATTCAGCCGACTTGGACAATGATTCCGAAGCGCCTACATCAGTAGAGCTGAGCAAGGAGGTGGGGAGTGAGCCCGCATCTCCAAGGTCCCTGAGAGAGGGGGAGCAGGCCAGCGGTGCAAGTGGAACCACAGGATGATAGTAGCAGCAGCAGCCGCAGTGGCAGAAGTAGCAGTAGTCTCAGCAGCAGCAGCCTCGGAGAAGCGGACGCACAAGGAGGACGGCAAAATGGTACGATGCCACGGAGGGTATCTCGACTGGGTTCGCTTGAGCGTTCCTTTTGCAAGAGGATCCCGAGACTGTCAAGGACGCATTGTATTGGAAGGGTGGGGCTGAGTGGAAGGGAGCTATAAAATCCCAGCTCGCCTCCCATTAAGAGAATGGTACTTGACAGCTGATCGACAGACCGGAGGGCGTGAATGTTATCCGCTACAAGTAGATCTTTAAGAAACAGCTCACAAAGGAGGGGAAGGTGGAGCGGTACAAGACGTGGCTGGTGGTCAAGGGGTACGTCCAGCGGAAGATAAACACTATGATGAGACCTTTGCACCGGTGGCGAAGTTCGCATCCTTCCACTCCATCCTCTCAGTGGCTGCGGCGTGCGACTACAAATTTCACCAAATGGACGTGAAAACTGCATTCCTCAATGACAAACTGGACAAGGAGGTCCTGATGGAGGTGCCGGAGGGGGTGGACGCATCACCAGGGAAGGTGTGCCAGCTTCACAAGGCGCTCAACGGGCTGAACCAAGCGCCACTCATGTGGTACCTGAAAATGGATGGCTTCATGGCCAAGCTTGGCTTCAAGCACTGCAAGGCAGATCATGGTGTGTACGTGCAGAAGCAACCGGGGTTGCACCAGATCATGGTTCTTTACGTGGATGACCTCATACTCGTGGAGTTAGACGTGTAGGAGTTGGTGAATCTGAAGCGGCAACTCGGCGGTTCGTCCAAAATGACCGACATGGGTGAGCTCGAGTACTACCTCAACGTCACTATCAAGAGGGACCCCAAGGGGAAGCACGCTGGAGATGGGGTAGGCAAAGTACGTGCAAAAGGTGCTCCACCATTACAACATGGAGGAATGTAACACATGACCACCACATGTGAGCTAAGCTTGAGCATGGGACCGAGCTCGAATGAGGAGAAGGAGGAGATGGCAGGTGTGCCATACCAGTCCACAGTGGGGAGCATCATGACGGCATGGTGGCGACATGCCTCAACCTGGCCTTTGCGGAGGGCCAAGTGAGCCGCTATGTTGCTGACCCTGGGCCGCTGCATTGGCAAGCGGTGAAGCGGAACCTCCATTATCTCAAGGAGACAAAACAACCTTGGCTCGTGTTTGGAGGGGGAGCGCATGACGATTGCCTTGAGTTGGTCGGCTACTCCGATGACGGCTGGGCTGCTGATGTGGGTTACAGAAAATCAATGTCGGGGTACGTGTTTTTGCTTGGTGGTCCAGCAGTGTCATGGGAAAGCAGGATTGTGTGGCACTATCCAGCACCAAAGCGGAGTACATCACGCTCACGGAAGCCGCAAAGGAGGCGGTCTGGCTGTGTTGGCTTCTAAAGAAAATTGGATTGCCTCAAAAGAAACTGATGGTACTCAATGTGGACAATATGAATGCCATCAGCCTCATCCAGAACCATGTGTTGCGCAAGAGAACCAAGCATATTGAGATTTGGCATCACAACGCGCCTAACTTCGTAGGAAAGGGAGATGCGGCTGTCATGCATTGTGGCACTAAGCGCATGCTCGTCGACGCCATGACCAAGCCACAACCCAAGGACAAGCACAATGCGAGCTGCATGGAGCTTGGTCTGCACTGTGAGGTTTGAAATGCTGCAGGTTCCAAGGACATGACATCAAGGCTGCGGTGCAAGGGGGAGATTGTTGACATGGTGTGCCCCTTGCCATGAGTGCCCTTGAAAGTGTTCCCTGCTTCAACCACTTGGGAGTGGTTGAACACCTGATCTGAATTCAGATTTGGATCCCTTGAATTTTTACACTAAATAACAAGCTTTGAATCGCTCAATTGGAGTGAGTGTTTAGAAATTTAGCATGGCCTGAACTTCAGGTGTTGGGCAGGTGGAATCTGTTACCCGCCATGGGTGGCGGGATATTCCTCCGCCGATGATCTGAGTTCAACTCCAACGATCCCCAAATGCACCAGGACCATAAAGGAAGCAACCAGAGGACTCGCTTTGACCAAGGTGAACTTCTCCTTGACTTCTAGACAAGGAAAGGTGCTCCGAAAGGTCCTCCAGTTGCCTGGCGTGCAAGGCAAGGTGGACGGCTCCACCAAGGGTTACTTTGATCAAGTAGCAGGGGCTCTACTGCTCTGATTTGGACATTCTTAGATGCATTGGAAAGCTTAGATTGGAGGCTATAAGGATCTGATATAATCATACTTTGATAACTAACAGAACGTGTTTTGATTCAGTTCTCCTGAATGTGACGTGTTCTATCCACTCACTATAGTGATCCTTGTGCTCCACTCTTCACCATTGGTGTCCATTGGCTCCTCCAAACATTGGTAGCGTGAACCAGTGAAGGCTAGGCATCCTTGAAGGTGCCTCTACACCCACTAGTGCCAACACTCTTGAAGTGTATGGCTGATTAAGTTTGGGGTGCATAGCATATGCCTGCGGAGGAAGAAGGTGTAGAAGCCTTTGTGAGCCTTTCTGTTTTACGACTTCTCTTCTAGAGGTGGTTAGCTCAATAGCCAACACTTATCAAACTTTCTGTTTTTTTTTTTCTTGGAAGAAAGGTCGAGCTTTCCAACAAACGGTTTTTTCGGTCAGTGAGCTTGTTGGTGAACAAGCTCGTTCACCAAAAATCCTATTAACCAACAGGAGATCAGAGGTTCCCCCTGAGCAAGAGGGAAGCTGCAAGANTAGAAGCCTTTGTGAGCCTTTCTGTTTTACGACTTCTCTTCTAGAGGTGGTTAGCTCAATAGCCAACACTTATCAAACTTTCTGTTTTTTTTTTTCTTGGAAGAAAGGTCGAGCTTTCCAACAAACGGTTTTTTCGGTCAGTGAGCTTGTTGGTGAACAAGCTCGTTCACCAAAAATCCTATTAACCAACAGGAGATCAGAGGTTCCCCCTGAGCAAGAGGGAAGCTGCAAGACAACTTCCCAACCACTTGAAAGGCACTGGTGGCAGCGGCTACCACCACACCATGCATGCCAGTAGCCACTAGCCTGTGACTTTTTTCTTACCTCTTATAGTTGAAACCACAACTTCCATTGCTGCTGTTGCCGCTGTTACTGATGCTGCTATTCTTGCTACTATCCTTGTTGCTACTCCTCTTCTTTTTTGGCAGCATTGCTGGTGTCACCGCCAAAACGATGGCCCAATCCAGCAGAAGCTACCATAACTAGATCAGTAGCTGGCGTCGATGGCCGGACTCAGCTCTCGTTGTTGTTGCTTGTAGGTGCTGCCAGTTAAACTGATTTCTGAGACTCCTGTTTGCATTTTTTCTGTGCAGGTGCTACACAAATGCACAGAAGAAATGCAAACAGTAGTCTCCAAATTTCTACCATAACTTGAGGTGGCACATGCTTCTCCCGCTAACTGTGCAGCAGAATCAGCTGATTCTGCATTGAAGCTGAACCAGAGCCAGCTACTGCTAATGATACTGCATCTAGTCAATGTAGCAGCTGCTGTTGCTGCTTTCCTGAAAATCTAATTCTCCACCAAAGCACGACGTTGTTGGCAGTTGCTACAGTGGCTTCTGCACTCCGTCGCCCACCAAGATGGCTGCAGTGATATCTTTGGAGGTTTCCACCAAGTTTTGGTAGCAGTTCTCCTCTGTCTCTACCAGAGGACTATGTGTTGTGAGCCTCGATTTTAAGGCCCTTCAAGGAGGCAAGACCTATACGCCCAACATAGCCCAACCAAGCCTAACTGGAGCTGTTTCTCCTGCTGTTGTTTTGTGGCATTTGGGGCTGTACATGACATCTCTCAAGTGCACGGACTCAAAGGGGGGATGTAATACCATAAAGCCACCTCAATTCAGAAACAATTGTGCAAATGTAGTTGTTTTCCCTTGTTTTCCAGAATTCTGGGCTTGTATTTTGGGCCATTGGCAAAGAGATATAGATAGGGTTGGCATCTCTGTATTCAAATATGCTGTTAAAGTCCCGGGTAGGAAACTGTTCCAGCCAACATCCGGCGGGGTTAGCAGCAATGCCCACATTACTGGCGCACCCTATGCATGCAGTTACGACAGTGAGATACAAAAAGACACCAAAACATTGATTTTGCAATGTTTATTCAACTGGGTTTTCTTCATCTATCCTTCTAAAAAGGAAAAAATCAGCCTACTGTTGAGTGAGCACAAGCTGAATCATGGGCCTGTGTCAAATGTAATCTGGGGCATGGAATATGGTAACGCTCCTAATGGTGGTGTGTAGGACATTGAGAATACCATTGTGTGCATAAAATAGAGCATTTGCCGCAGTTTTGCTCCAAAAAAGCAAGTGGAAGGTCACCAAGAAAGTGGCCCTTGGAGCTGGTCATCAAGAAATTCTCGGTGAGCACTTCATGACATGCCATAAAAAGGCTGAGGCTGTCAAGATAGGCATGGATTGTCAAAGTATCCCAATGAGTGAGTGACAAGAAGTCCAGAGGTCACTGTGAGCAACATAGCAAGTGTGGTGGTTGGAGTCAACATCAAGTGGTTTTGGGGCTCTGATTGGAGATTTGGTAGGGTTTCAATGGAAATGCGTAAGGTGATATAATCTTGTAAGGAATCATGTTCTGGAAATTGTACAAATCCTCGCAAGTGGGTGGTGGACTAGCAATAGAAATGGGTGATAGTGAGGTGGGTGGAGGAGTTTCGGGAGGTGGAGGGCTGGAAGAAAGAGATATAGGTGGTGGTGTGGTAGGAAGTGGACTTTGGAATTGTGGAGGGCTTGAAGAGAGTTAAATTGGTGGTGGCATGGTTGGTGGTGACTTTCGGGTGTTGGAGGGATGGAAGGAAGAGAAATTGGTGGTGGTATGGTGAGAGGTGGCAGTTCCAGGGGTGGAGGGCTGAAATGCAAAGCGATTGGTGATTGCATGGTGGATGGTGGGGTTTTGGGTGGTGGAGGGATAGAAGAAAGAAAATTTGGTGGTGGTGTGATGGGAGGTGGCATTCTGAGTGGTGGAGGGCTTGAAAGCAGGGAAATTGGTGATGGTATATTGGGGTTTTCCACAGGTGGAGGGCTTGAAGACGGGTACAATGGTGGTGGCATGGTAGCTGGTAGAGTTTTTGGTGGTGGAGGGCTGGAATTAATGGAGATGGGTGTCAGCAAGGTAGGTGGTGGAATTTCTACTGGTGGAGGGCTGGAAGAAAGGTAAATTGGTGATGATATGGTTGGAGGTGGCCTTTCAAGTGGTGGAGGGATGGACGACAGAGAAAACGGTGGAGGCATGCTCGGTGGTGGAGTTTCGGATGGTGGAGGGATTGAGGAAAGAGAAGCTGGTGGTGGCATGGTGGGAGGTGGAAATTCGGGTGATGGAGGGATGAAATTCATAGAAATTGGTGTTGATATGATGGGAGGTGGAATTTCGAGTGGTGGAGGGCTTGGGATCAGGGAAATCGGTGGTGGAGGCCTTGAAGGCACAGAAAGTTGTGATGGTAAGGTGGGAGGTGGAATCTCAGGAGGTGGAGGGCTGGAAGACAGAGAAAATGGTGGTGACATGGTGGTTGGCGGTGTCTCAAGTGTTGGAGGGCTGGAAGATAGAGCAATGGGTGGTGGCATCGCCGGTGGTGGAGGGCTCAGAGAAAGGGGAATTGGTGGTGGTATGGTGGGTGGTTGACTGTCTAGTGGTGGAGGGCTGGAAGAAAGGTAAACTGGTGATGGTATGGTCGGAGGTGGCATTTCAAGTGGCGGAGGGCTTGTAGACAGCGAAGCCGGTGGTGGTATAGACGGTGGTGGAGTTTCGGTTGGTGGAGGGATGGAGGGCAGAGAAAATGGTGGTGGTACGGTGGGGGGTGGAAATTCGAGTGGAGGGCTTAAAGTAGTAGAAATTGGTGATGGTGTGATGGGAGGTGACATTTCGAGTGGTGGAGCGCTTGGAGGCACCAAAATTGGTGGCAGTATAGTGGGAGGTGGAATCTCAGGAGGTGGAGGGCTGGAAGACAGAGAAAATGGTGGTGACATGGTGGTTGGTGGCGTCGCAAGTGGTGGAGGGCTGGAAGATAGAGCAATGGGTGGTGGCATGGCTGGTGGTGGAGGGCTCAAGGAAAGGGGAATCGGTGGTGGTACGGTGGGTGGTGGAATGTTGAGGGGTGGAGGGCTGGAAGAAAGGAAGAATGGTGATGGTATGGACGGAGGTGGCATTTCAAGTGGTGGAGGGATGGTAGACAGAGAAACCGGTGGAGGCATGCTCGGTGGTGGAGTTTCGGATGGTGGCATCGTTGGTGGTGAATTTTCAATTTTTGGTGGGCTCGACAGGGAAATTGGTGGTGGCATGGTTGGAGGTGTTGATTCGAGCGGTGGAGGGATGAAAGACAGAGGGAATGGTGGTGGTGGAATTGGAAGTGGGGGACTTGGGGAATCTGGAGGCGGCTGGTCAGAGGACAAAGGATTTGGAGGTGGCAGACTGGATGATGACGGTGAATCAGGTGGCAGGCCGGAAGGTTCAGAAGTAGGTGGCTGGCTAGTAGGTTGAGAGCTAGGAGGTGTTACACTGTAATATGGAGGACTGGGAGAGGCCAGATTAGGAGGGGTTGCACCTACGCTGACATCCGATGGACTTGGAGGAGGAGGACTCAGATTTGGTACTGGGATGCTGAGGGGTTGTGGGCTAGGAGGAGGAGGGCTGGAACTGGGGGGTGGTGCAAAACAATTCACGCAGAAGCTTGAGCATTTCCCACAGAAGACAGAGCTTCTGTAAACAGAAGTGTAGGCAGGGCAGGCTTGAGAGAATGCCTCTGGGCATGGGAGGTCAGTGTTGCATTTAGGGTTAATTGACTCTAAAACATGCACTCGAGTTCGAGTGCATCGGCCAAAAAAGCCGCGTCGGAAGTTTCTTTCCGACTTCGCCCTCGATTTCAGCAAAGACCCCTCTTTCGCCGAAATCGAGGGTGAAGTCCGATCGTTCTGACATTGGCTTCGCTGATGTCAGAACGGTGGTCGTCGCTCGATCGCGAGGTCGCGATCGAGCGACGACCCCTTTTTAATTTTTGCGTCAGACATGCAAACCCTATCGTACGATTTAGGGTTTTCTGTGTTTTGCGCGGGCGAAGCCCGCGCAAAACACAAAACCCTACATCGTACGATAGGGTTTGCATGTCTGACGCAAAAA
>SZWC01002520.1:76772-106101 GCA_023375785.1 Penium margaritaceum | reverse complement strand
ACACACACACACACACACACACACACACACACACACACACACACACACACACACACACACACACACACACACACACACACACACACACACACACACACACACACACACGCACACACACACATTTTCATACACTCATGGACGCTCAAACCTTACATGATAATGTCATTCCTAGTTATGTTATAATGATAATCATTGTCATTTTGTTATTGTTTGCAATGAAAACCTTTATCATCGTGGTCTTTTCTTGTTTGCTTCTGTCACCCTACACTAGCATGCCTCTAGTAATCCAGGATTTCCTCGTGATGTCTAACCTTGGACAGATCTGAGTGGGCAAAACCTCATGTTCATGGTTACTATTGGCCAAGACAGGGAAATCTTTTCAAAAGATTATGCAGCTGAGTACGCTATTCAGTTCCAATTGTAAATCTTTTGTCAGTGCAACATTGAGCAACAGAAATTATGCTTCATGTAATTTTATGCTTGCAACACTCCAGTATGTCCTCATGATGCCTGCCCTTGGACAAATGTGAATGCACAAAGGTCCTTGTTCATGTTTACTCTTGGCCCAGTCAGGGATATCATTGCAAAAACATATGTTTCCGAGTATGCTCTAGAATTTCAATTGTAACCCTATACATGAACCAATGTTATGCTCTGATTATTTGTGACAAATCTATCACTTCAGTTTTTTCTGGAGATTCCAAAGGCGCAAGGCCTCTACACCATCAGGTAATTCAGATAAGATATGTGATATGTCAAGTTTCTACCCTGTTCCTAACATCTTCATATTGGTATATAACCTCTGGCGCAGGTTGAATGATCACTGTTCACATTGACACATGTTATGATGAGAACATGATAACCTGCAACATACATGATAAGGTTGAACATGTAATTAGACAAGGTAAGGTATAGTCTATTTTTTTTAGACTCCTGTCACGTCATGTCCCGTTGTGTTGTGTCAAGTCGTGGTGTGTTGTCCTTTCTGGTGTCGTTTAGTGACACGTCGTGTTGCGTTGTATTGAGTTGCATTGTCTCCTATCATGTTCCGTCACTTTTTGTTGGGTCCTATCGTGTCGTGTTGTGTCATGTCATGTCATGTCGTTTCACATGGTGTACTTTTGTATAATGTTTTCACGTGTTGTGTCATGTCATATTGTATTGTGTGATGTCATTTCATCTCTGGTCGTGTTCTTTTGTGTTGTGTTGTGTGGTGCCATTTTGTGTCATGACATGTCATGTAGCGTCATGTCAAGTCGTGCAATGTTTTTTTTTTTTTTTCAGTGTAGTGTGCAATGTTGTGTTTTGTCATGTCATGTCGTGTAATCTCGCGTTGTTTCATGCCATGTTGTGTGGTGTTGTGTGCTTTTGTGTCATGTCATGTGGTGTCATGTCGTGTCGTGTCATGTCTTTCGTAGCATGTTGTGGCATGTCAGGTTGTTTCACGTTATGTTGTGTAGTGTAGTGATGCACCATGTTGTGTCATGTATTTTCACATTGTGCCGTGTCGTGCCATGTTGTGTCATGTCGTGTCGTGCTGTGTCATGTCGTTTCGTGTCCTGTCGTGTCGTTTGTGTCGTGTCTTGTCCTGTGGTATCACGTTGTGTCTTGTTGTGTTATGTCATGTCACATGGTTTCCCATTGTTTCATGTCATACCATGTTGTGTGTAATCATGTTGTGTCATGTTGGACTGCGCCGAGTTGTGCTGTGTGATCTCCTAATGTGTGTTTTTGTTGTTTTTTGTAATTTTATGTAATGTCATTTTTTCTCGTACTGTGTCAAATTCTACTGTGTTGTGTCGTGTTGTGTTGTGTTGCATCATGTCTTGTCATGTCGTGTTGACTCTTGTCGTTTTGTGTAGTGTCATTTCATGTTGTATTATGTCGCACCGTGTTTTACCATGTTGGGATGTATTTTCTTACATTGTGTCATGTCGTATCATGGCGTGTCATTTCATGTCATGTTGTGTCGTGTCATGCTGTGCCGTGTGTTGTGTCGTGTGGTGTCACATCGCATGACATCGTGTCGTGTCTTGGTCTTTCATTTTGTGTGGTTCCCTGTCGTGTCATCTAGTATCATGTCGTATCATGTGCCATGTAATATCATGTGTGTAGTGTCGTGTGGTGTGGTGTCGTGTTGTGTTGTATGGTGTCAGGTCATGTTGTTTTGTGCCGCATCATGTCATGTCTCATCGTTTCATGTTGTACCATGTCATTTCATGCACTTTCATGTCGTGCCGTATCGTTTTGTGTCCTGTCGTTTCATTTTGTGTTGTATCGTTTCATGTTGTTCTCTATGGTATCATGTCATGTTGTGTCATGTCCAGGTGTGTGTCATCTTCGGGCCGCTACGCCGAAGATCTGCGTCCTATCAGATCCTCCTAAACCCTTCCAATGCCACTCTCTTGCATCACGGCTGCCAGTTCCCGTACCACCGTGTCATGCACTGCCTTTGGGGTCCTATCCCATGTGCACCAAAGAGCATGCTGCGGTGTGCATGGACATATAGGGACTACTCCTCGGCAGGTGCAAACCGGAGTGTGTCAAAGATGCGCTATGGGCAGTGCCCAGTCGGAACCGACAGGCTACTAGCCAGTCCTCGGGGGCCATTTACAGTCGGTCCGTGATGGATCAAGGGTGTGCAAGCAGCCAGTCTCCATTTTGCTTCCTCCTGCTCTGACACTAGTCGCTGCAACTGTGAAAACACCTCCGCCTCTCCAAGTTTTTCTGTCACCGCCGCCCGCAGCTTCTTCAGCTGCAACTTACGCACCTGGGTGCTAAGGTTCTGGAACAGGTGCCTAGGTCTCCCCTGCTCACAAGTCACCAGGTCCGGGACCTCGTTCCGTACCGTAGTAGGCAGTCCTTGCAACGGAGCATCCTGTAACTCAAACAACATCCCTCTGAGCAATTCCCTCTAACCTCTCTCCTCATACCAACCTGGCTCTCCCGGTCTCAGCAAGTGAAGCAGGTGCAGCACCACATGCCAGGACTTGAGTCGACTGCACACACATGATTCTGGGGCCAGCATTGCTACCTGTGGAAATCCCAGTCCATGGAACCATAATGGCAACTGCGCCTGCCTCTTCGCATGGACCATTGCTCGCCCCTCCCAGATATTCTGGACTCCCTCCAAGCGTAGCAGCCTCCGAAGGCACTCTCTGACTCTCTCATTGAGCTGTCGTAACCGTACAATCCACCAATCTGACGGGGAATTCAGCTGCATCAGGTGCTGGAGCCGCTGGGTGATGCACTCACGTAGGATACAGAAGGTTGCCTAAACATCCGGAAGGTCAGGTAGCACATCCAAATTCACCTCCATCGTATGCACCGCCACATCCAGATGAACCTGAAAGAAATCCTCCATCCCCACCGGCACATCCAGGGCCATATTCCCCTCCAGAACTCTAGTTACCCCCACAAGGCCAGCCGGCACCTGCTCCACAATCCCCAGTAAAAACAACTGGAACTTGTGAGTTTGGACCTCCATGCCCACAGCCGCCAACCCCGTGTAGAGTACTGCAAACCCACCCTCCAAGTCCAGAGCTTACACCATTAGATAAGCGTCATCTAGGTAGGCTACAACTTTTCCTGCCCTTCCCATCGCTGCCTACGCTGCCTGTTGTGCCAAGGCGTACAGAAAGGAACTAATCGAGTCCCCCTATCTCACTCCTTGCTCCGAACACAGCACGTACAGATGGACCCATCCCTGGTAATAGAGGTCAGATGGCTGGTCGTAGAATAGGGCAAGGCCAGGAATGAGCCGCTCAAAACCTTGCGCCCGTAATGCATGAACAACTGCCGCAAAATCCATGGAATCATGCGTGTTCTGGACATCAATGCTCATGAGCCGCCAGTCCAGACGTGCATCCAACTGTTCAATGATAGTGTGAACCACCATGTCCCCACTTGCTTGCACTCCAAGCGCCTGCTGCAATGGTGCAAACGCGGCCTCTATCTCTCATCGTCCTGTGCTCACCATCCACTGTGTCACCAACCGCCAGATTGCCTCACCCACCTCTATTTCCTGCAACCCTCCATCAGTATTGGCTAGCGCAATGAGCCTGCTTGTTATAAGGAGTTACCGGGCCATAGCATGTAGCCTGCCACAAAGATCGATGCAAGGAATTGTGCCAACAGTTGGACGAACGGCTCCTCACCCACCACCACCTGCCATGAATGGCCTAGAGTCAAACCAGAGGGACCCGCCGCTGACCCCCTGCTGCTTTCCAACAACGCCCGGTGCATCCCATCAATGTTTGGGAAAGCTGCCGAGGCGTGTCAAGCACTCTCCTCCACCCATGCCAGTATTGGCTCTTCATTCGCTGAATGCTTTTGCTGCAACTGTGCCAGAACCTCAGGGTCTTGCGGTGCCAGTGACGAGTTATTCAAAGCCTCACGTGCTGCAGACGCACTCCCCCGGTGAAACCTTGTCTTCGTCTTTTTCAAACACTGTTCCCTCACATCCTTCAAGCGATATGGCGGGGACGGGCGCTCTTCCGGGCGCATATGAGCCACCACTTTCCGCCACAAATCCTCCTACCCCCCAGCCTAGAAACGGACAGCTAGCCACCTTGTCCAGTTTTCAATCACACCCGCTACTTCACTAAGCTCTGCTAAACACATCAAGGCATCCCCTCCAGCACCAAAATTGTCTTGCTGTGCTCCTATCTACTCTTCACTCCTAAACTCTAGCTATGCTTCCTCTTGTCTATCTGACTCAGTTCCAACTAACTCTTTGATCTCGCACTCATCTCTCTACTTCTTTCACAACTTAGTGCTTCCGTAATCTTCCTTACATTTGCTTGCTTCTACATTCACTTGCTCCACTTCTTGTAATTAACGGTTCTTCCAGAGCTGCTTGTACCGCACCCATCGCTAACCTAGGGATCCTCCAGAAGACAAATGGTGGCATTTCCTCTGATCCATATAGCCTGCCCCAGTCCACCTTCACACCCCATCGCCATAACCTCACCTAGCAACGGCTCTCCCCACTTGCTGCAACCCAGGCCAAGTCCTCACCGTCTCCTTCTCGTTCGTGCTTCTATGTCTGTTGCTACTGCTGTTGTGACTGCTATTAATGCTGCTGCTGTAGTGGATTTTACCGCATACAGTGCTACTGCTGACGCTCTAGCCACTCCTGCTCTTGTCGCTGCTGTTGTCGCTATCGCTCATGATGCTGCGGGTACACTATTGCTGCGACTGTTGTCGCTGCTGCTGCGATTGTTGTTACTGCTGCTCCTGCTACTGCTACAACAGGTGCTGCTGTTGCTACTGTGATCCATGCTACCAATGCTTTGGTTGCTGCTACTGTTGTGGCTACTACTGCTGCTATGGCGGCTACTGCTGTTGCTTTTGTGGTTGCTGCTGCTGCTGCTGCTGCTGCTGCTGCTGCTACGGCTGCTTCTGCTGCTGCTGCTGCTGCTGCTGCTGCTTCTGCTGTGGTTGTTTCCACTGCTGCTATGGCTGCTGCTTCTGCGGGTGCTGCTACGGGTGCTACTGCTGCCGCACATGGGAACCCCCTAGTCGGGTTGATCTTCACTGCACTTCCAGATGCTCCTTTCCTCATTGTTTTGCCTCCATTACCACACCAAGTCCACCAATCTCCAGCTCCACTGTCTCCTGCTGCCTCCGCCATCCTCCTCCTGAAACCATGGCCTGCCTTTTGTAGCTTGAGCCACTCTGGAAACCTCTTGCCGATGCCTTCAGTCGTGTCAGTATGCCTCCTCTACCCCTATCTTACTTCTGGACCCTGCTGCCACCCTGATCCATGTTTTGCCGTTGCTACTCCATCATCACTATGGCGAGCTAGAACCTGAGCTTTTTTAGTGCCTCCAGTTGAATCTCCCCCTCCTACTCTCGCCCGGTACCCTCTCGCTGAAGGGATGGCGAGAGGAGTAGTCATCGCTGTGACTCCTGAACCTCCTGCTCTATTTGGTGCCATCCCCTATGGTGACCTTGCGGTCCTATCTGCTCCTCTGCATCACCCGATCTCCGGTTCCCCATCTGTGGGTCGAGCCTCCTGATCCATGGTCCCAAGATCTCATGGTTGATAGCCTGTTACTGAGGCCTTGGTGCATCTCTTGTGCCCCTCTTCTCTGCTCCCAGAGCCTTCGCTGGTGTCCCCTGTGGTGCTCGTCCTGATGGCACACTCCTTTGCATCCCTGTGGGTCCCCAGCGCTCCCCTGGATGTCTTGGGAACCACCGTCAGAGGAACTCCTTTACAACAGTGTGTGCCCGAGCGTCTTCCTCATCTGGCAACGCTAATGGTCGGCCAGTGTGGAGGTATGGTTAACTATGTAGTTTGTATACACTCTTTAATGTGTGTACTGACTTACGCATGAAACAAAACTTCTACAAAGGTAAAAGTTCAAAAGCATGTTCTCGTTTCCGTAAAGCCATAACTCCATCATCAGAAAACATTTAACCTAGATAAGGTAATTAATTGTTTAACTTTAAATTATAGACTTCTATATTGAAGTAAAAGACTGTTCCATGTCTGTCTATAGTTTCATTACTGGAACAGGTTTTGTATGAACTAGAATCCGAAACACAAGCCACACACTTTCCAATTCACACACCACAAAGTCTTTCCATGGGGGAGGAGGGGTGGGGAAGGGAATTCTCTTCCGTCCACCCCTCCCTTCCGACTGTGGAAAGTGTATTGAGCGAATGTATGGGACAGTGAACGTCACGAAGTATGAGAAAGCAACGAAAGTTGTACACTGGTGAACAGTGTGAAATGCATCTGCAACGATGCTTCGTCCATCAATGCAATTGTATCCATGGTAAGAAATACTAGAGTTTACATGAAAAACTGTTATCAAACCGTGATATTCTGTCTGCTAATGAGGTTCGTTCTAATTAAAAACGACGCCCGTTCCAACAACCGTATGGCTGTTTCGCCACACGAGTAAGAATCTCCCCTCCTACTAGACGGCTAATCAACCATGGACACGAGTATGCATTCCACATTTTACATGCTTCCTCAAAATTTCTCTTGATGCAACACATTTGTGTATTGCTGTTGACCGCCCACCCATACACTTCCCAATACACTCTCCCCATGCAACTTTCGGCTGGGGGAGGGGAGGGGGTCATTATCGGATTGACCTCTTGCCTGAACGACCTCCTCCACATGTAAGTGCGAAGTGTATTGAGAGAGTGAATGGGACAGTGAACGTCGCAAACTATGTGAAATTGGAGAACGTTGTACACCGGTGAACAATTCNGAAGGCTCTGTATCGTACAGTCTATCTAATCAGATGTAAAACACGGATGCAAGTGACGTTTTAGAGCTGCGTTCTGTTTCCTCAACTTATAACTTGAGAAATGTTTATATATATATATATATATATATATATATATATATATTCCATTGAACGTCGTCTTCTACGTACAAGTACATGCATGCGAGAAATATATGCATTTTGCAGGGGTGATGGAAGTATGCAGAGTGATGCATGTTTCAAACCCTACGTTTGAAGCCGCCATACATCTAGTTCTAAAACTTGTAGTAAAGATATGTTTTATTATGCTCCAGCGAAGGGTATTGAAATTAAGTATCAAAAAATGCATTTTCGTACTTTCCAATTGTTGATTTGTCAATCTATTTTTATGCGAATACTTTGTCCATTAATTCGATCAAATCAATGATCTTGACTGGTCAATTGAAGCAATCAGCAAATGCGTTCACATCATAAATCTTGAGAAATTCATATTCGGAAACAATAGCAACACTCATTTATGTACAAATGTGTCCCAAACATTGACTCCATGTGCAAGATTCTCTCTTCCTTCGTGAGAATCGTGACCACATCATTTGTGTGAGCGAATTTTCTGGCAGAGTGACATTCCAATCTTCCAACCATTTCAACAATGCAATAACAAGTACCATGTATTCTGGTTCTAGATCCATTTGTGCGTCTAGTCATACACTGAAAAATTGCACATTACTGCCTTTGAGCACACAATATGCCATGTATTGCAAGAATCTACCAAACTGTTGAGGAAGTTGCTTAGAGCTTCCCTTCTAAGTTAAGTAATGATTTATGTCATTTACTCTTATAGCTCCCTGGTTGTTTGTTATGTTCTAAGAGGTGAAGTGATGAACATCTCCTACACTCTTGTGATCCTTCTTGCAGTCTTCATATGCTTGTAATGTTGTGAATCACATGCAAAAAAGAGAGAATGTTACAATCTGTACATGCAGAACTATACATTCCCATTTTCTAGCGATTAAGTGTGCCTTTTCCCTCCCATTTAACTACATGTTTCATGGCATTTTTTATGTTTTAAATTTCCATGAGATTTTTGTGATTTGAACATATAATAACCATCAAGCCATGTCGGAGGGATGTCATACCTAATCATCCAATACATTTCTTTGAATTTTCTTACATTTTCCCTTCAATGATGTACACTCTTATAACTGTGTAGTTTATAGAGGTGACTAGAAATAAATGACCTTGAGAGTATCGGCGTCAACGGATCCGACAAGACTCCTGCTGTGCCTCCCGCTCCTGTTGCCTCTACCGCCACTCCATCTGCCTCCCTCAACTCCAAAACATGCTCCGGGTCTGCCAGTCGAAATAACGCCCGCCTCTTTGCAATCCACTCCTTTCGCTCCTGGACGCCGGCCACACTCTGTGTACAGCTTTGGGGAGGTTGCTTGCTACCACGTGGTTCCATCACCGGCTTGCTGGGCGTGGGCTCCCACATTCTCCGCTGTATCCCCTGAATTGCGGCCAGCGTGCACCACTAAGTGTGACACCAATCCCAGTGTGATCACCATACCTGATTTGTCCTCCCACTATAGTTGTGGCCTTCAACTGTGGCCTGCATGTACCACCGAGTGTGACATCAACCCCATTGTGATCACCGTGCCTGATGTGTCTTGCCACAATAGCTGCATCCCATCCACCAGCACCTCCACTTCTTTGCCCCTTTCCTCCTCTACCCCCTTTTTGGCCTCATCCCCTTCCACCTCTCCCTCCGCAGTCTCGAGCACGTATTTCTGCTCACCACCTTTGTCACCTATAATCCTCGGGGTATTGGTCGTCCGGTTCTGGTCTTGACCATCCCCCTCCCCTGCCACCCCTTCCCCGTATCCTCTTTGCCTCCGCTCTCCCCGTTGCCACCAGCCGGGCCGCCTCCTCACTACCCTCGTCCTCCCCCTTGCTCTCCTTGGGGCTAGAAACGGCCACCTGAACCATCCTGTCCCGGCACCAAGAACCCACCATGGCTTGAGATGTCTAGGGCAGCGTGCCTTCAAGCGCAGCTGGCCCAAATGGGTTTCCTGTACCAGGTAGGGCAGTTCGCTCCCTATGTCATCCTCTACCGAATCCGCATCCCCCTTATCCTGGGATCATTCTGTTAGCACTAGTGGGTGTGGAGGCACCCTCAAGGATTCCTAGATCTTGCTGATACATGCTACCATTGTTTTGGGCAGTCAATGGACACCTTAGGTGAAGAGTGTGGAGCACAAGGATCACGGGTGTGAGTGGGCAGAACACGTCGCATTCAGTAGATCTGAATCAAAACACGTTTTTGTTACTTTGCACAGTGATATAATATCAGATCCTTATATCCTGTGATCTAAGATTTCCAACGCATCCAAGCACGCCCCAATCGGAGCAGTAGAGCCCCTGCTACGGCCATCGAAGTAACCCTCGGTGGAGCCGTCCACCTAGCCTTGCACTCTAGGCGACGGGAGGCGCTTCGGTGATGACCTGTCGAAGTGGCTTTCCTCGCCCAGAAGTCAAGGAGAAGTTCACCCTGGTCAAGGAGAACTCTCTGGTTGCTTCCTTTATGGCCCTGGTGTATTTGGAGCCTGCTGGAGTTGAACTCTGATCACTGGTGGTGGATTATCCTGCCACCTATGGCGGGTACCAGATTCCACCCGCCCAATACCCGAACTTCGGTCCAGGTTAACTTTCTGAATACTCACTAAAATTGAGCCATTCAAAGCTCGATCTTGCATGGAGAAATCCAGGGAATCCAAATCAAAAGTCAGATTAGGTGTTAGACCACTCCCCAGTGGTCGAACCAGGGCGTACGATCCACAGCACTCATAGCAAGGGGCACACCATGTCAACAATCTCCCCCTTGCACCGCAACCTTGATGCCCCGTCCTTGGAACCTGCAGCATTTTAAACCTCACAGCGCAGACCGAGCTCCATGCAGCTCACGTCGTGTCTGTCCTTGGGCTGTGCCTTGGTCATGGCATCGGCAAGCATGCGCTTAGTGCCACAATGCACGATAGCCGTAGCTCCCTTCGCCACCAAGTATCGCGCATAGTGATGCCGGATCTCGATGTGCTTGGTCATCCTATGCAGCACCGGGTTCTGGGTTAGGCTGATGGCACTCATGTTGTCCACATTGAGTACCGCCAGCTTCCTTTGCGGCACGTCGATCTCCTTTAGCAGCCGCCTCAGCCACACCGTCTCCTTTGCGGCTTTCGCGAGCGCGATGTACTCCGCTTCGGTGCTGAAGAGCGCCACGCAGTCCTGCTTTGTGCTTGCCCATGAAACCGCTGCACCACCAAGCATAAACACGTACCCTGACGTTGATTTTCTGTCATCCAAATCACCAGCCCAGTCGGCATCGGAGTAGCCGACCAACTCGAGGGAGTCATCACGCCCTCCCCCTCCAAACACGAGCCGCAATTGTTTTGTCGCTTTGAGATAGCGGAGGATCCGCTTCACCGCTTGCCAATGCAGCGGCCCGGGGTCAGCAACGTAATGGCTCACTTGGCCCTCCACGAAGGCTAGGTCGGGCCGCATCGCCACCATAGCGTACATGATGCTCCCCACCGCGGACTGGTGCGGCACACCTGCCATCTCCCCCTTCACCTCATCCGTGCTCGGCCCCATGCTCGAGCTCAGCTCACATGTGCAGGTCATGGGTGTGCCGATGGGGTTTTACTCCTCCATGTTGTAGCGGCGGAGTACCTCTTGTACGTAATTTGCCTGCCCCATCTCGAGCATGCGTGCCTTGCGGTCCCTCTTGATGGCGACGCCAAGGAAGTACTCGATCTCGTCCATGTCGGTCATTTTGAACCGACCGCCCAGCTGCCGCTTCAGGTTCGCCAATTCCTCCATGTCCGACGACATGAGGATGAGATCATCCACGTAAACTGCCACGATCTGGTGCAACCCCGGTTGCTTCCGCACGTACACTCTGTGATCAACCTCGCAGTGCTTGAAGCCAAGCTCGGCCATGAAGCCGTCCATTTTCAGGTACCACATGAGTGGCGCGTGCTTCACCCTGTAGAGCGCCTTACAAAGCCGACACACCTTCCCCGGCGGCACATCCACCCCCTCCGGCACGTCCACCCCCTCTGACACCTCCATGTAGACCTCCTTGTCCAGGTCACCGTTGAGGAACGCGGTTTTCACGTCCATTTGGTGGACTTCATACTTGCGCGCCGCCGCCACTGAGAGGATGGAGCGAATGGAGGAAAACTTTGCCACCGGCACGAAGGTTTCATCGTAGTGTTCACCTTTTTGCTGGACATACCCCTTCGCGACCAGCCGCGCCTTGTACCACTCCACCTTCCCCTCCTTGGTGAGCTTCTTCTTGAAGATCCACTTGGAGCCGATGATTTTTGTGCCCTCCGGCCTGTCGATCAGCTGCCAAGTGTCGTTCTCTTCATGGGAGGCAAGCTCAGATTTTATAGCTCCCTCCCACTCAGTCCCATCCTTCCCCTGCAATGCCTCCTTCACGGTCTTGGGCTCCTCTTGTACAAAGAACGCTCAAGCGAGTCCCGTCCAGATGTCCTCTACAGCATCGTACCTCTTTTCCATCCACCTTGCGCGTCCGCTTCTTCGGGGCTGCTGCTGTTGAGGCTGCTGCTGCTGCTGCTGCCGTTGCTACTGCTGCTACTACCCCCTTGCGGTGCCACTTGCACCACTGGCCTGCTCCCCCTCTCTCCGGGACCGTGGGGATGCGGGCTCACTCCCCACCTCTTCGTTCAGCTCCACTGCTGCCGGCGCTTCGGACTCATTGTCCGACTCGGCTGAATGCAAATCAGGCGCTCCCACATCGCCCGGGTGGTTCTCGCCGGCTGGAGCCGATGGGATGTCATCCTCTTTTGCGTCCTCCGGCGTCTCCCCCTCGAGGAGTTGCAGCCACTCCCCCCGCTTGGAGAGACCCGCATCTTTGTCCGTCCAACGGCTGTCCTCGTCGAACGTGACATCGTGACTCTTCACGATCTGCTGCCTCCGCGGGTCAAAGAGCCGGTACACCTTGCTCCCGCTCTCGTACCCAACAAAGATGGGTACGAGTGCACCAGCGAGTATGTGAATCCAGCTTGCCCCGCCCCTCCCGTGCCTACACAACAGCATGTGCAACACAACCAAACGTGCGGAGGTGTGCCACAGTTGGATTCCTCCCACTCCACACTTCTTGTGGCGTCTTCCACACCTTGGACTCCGCGTCTTTTAGCGGCTTTGCTGGCATCAGGTTCATGATGTACGCCGCTTTCCGTGCCGCCTCGCCCCAATACCGCTGCGCAAGGCCGGCATCGCTCAACATGGACTGGACCATGTTGAGGATGGTGCGGTTCGCCCTCTCGGTGACGCCGTTCTGCTGCAGAGTGTGTGGCATAGTTTTCTGCCACGCGATCCTCTTGCTCTTCATCCATGCCGAGCAGCCCTCGTACTCGCCCCCGTTGTCGCTCCGGAATGCCTTCACCTTCAACTTCGTTTGCTGCTCCACCCACCCAATACCCGAACTTTGGGCCAGGCTAACTTTCTGAATACTTACTCAAATCGAGCGATTCAAAGCTCGATCTTGCATGGAAAAATCCAAGAAATCCAAATCAAAAGTTAGATCAGGTTTTAGACCACTCCCTAGTGGTCGAACTAGGGCGTACGATCAACAGCACTCATTGCAAGGGGCACACCATGTCAACACATTCTTTGAGCCCCACTCTTGGCTCCTCCCGCTCCTCCTCTTTGGCTTGTGCTCCCTCCTCTTGATCCTTCTCCTCCTCCGGTTGTGCTCCCCCTCTTGGCCTCCGTGGCTTCTTGCCATCTCCTCCATTGTCCCCCATCCCACCCCCTCCCTCACCACATGCACCACCCATCCCTCCCCTGCTTCGACCTCCTTCTCCACCATGTTGTGGTACGTGGCTGTCCTTCCCAGCTCCTGTCCTTCCTCCAGTATTACTCCCTCCCTGTGGCCCTCCCTTGGCCATTGGCTTTACTGCCCCCGATGCCGGTCCTAACACCCCTCGTATTGGCTCTACCACTCCCGGTGTTGGTCCCAGTACCTCTTGCGTCTCTGTCAGCACCTATACCCGCGCTCGGGTATCTTCCGCTCCTGGTGTCAGCCGTGATAATCCCCGCATGTTTTCCCGTGCAGACCCCGGAGAGGATGCGTGATCACGGGCTCGGGTTCGGGCCGTCGTTGGCAAGGGGGACAGCTCTGCCAGCACTGCCAAGGCCCGCTGCTGCTGCTGGCATAGCATTTTTTGGCATCAGCGCTCTCCCATCTGCCTCCTCAGGTCCCTACATGTAGCCGCCTCTGCATCTGCTCCTCATCCGTAGTCGCCTGTACGTGAATCTCTACTGTCACCCCCTCGGACTTCAGTTCCTGCACTCCTAGACACACCGGGGTGTCCTGCTCCCCCTTGACCAGGGGTATCAAAGCCAACAGCACCGAGGACCCAGTCTCCCAGATGGCTCCTGACCCCTCCACCGACATCACACCATCCTCCATCTGTGACGCCATCAGCACCTCCGTCCCTCCCGCTGGACTGGCCAGGAGCATCCCACCTCCGTTCTCGCTGCACTGACGGCCGCCGCTCCGATCCCTCTCCACCAGGTCCATTGCTAATCCTGCCTGCCGTACCTCAAGGATCCCTTCTTTCACTCCCAGCTCCACCACCTGCTTCTGTGGCCCCACGAGAACACCCTGCTGCTATTACCAGCCCAGTGCCTTTCTCTTCTCCTGACTCTGGAGTATTGCCTCTGCTGTCGTACCTCCACCGCAAACCCGTCCAGCAACGAATCACGGTGCTCAGGTAGGTCTCTCTGTGCTGCCATGTCCTGGTGAAGGGCTGTAGTCTCCAACCGTGCCTGAGCGAACGCTGTCCCAAGACACTTCCACTTCTTGTGCAGAGCAATGAGGTACCGTTCCACATGCTTGTCGTACCTGAACGATTTCCCCCGCACCCACTCCCACGTGTTGTCCGGGACAGCTGCACATGCTACCTCCATCTCCTCGTCCAACACAGAAAACAGGCCCCCCACCGAGTCCGCTGAACCTGTGGCTATATTCGCAGCCTGTGTCGCACTGCAATGGTCCCCCCATCCAGTGGTAAGGTCGTCCCGTCCTCGATCACCATCTCCTCATGGATACCTGGTGGCGGCCTCTGACCATCCCATTCCCTTGTCTCTCGTCAACCTGTGTGTATCTCCCCGTCCTGATCTGCCTCTGTTGCCGCTCCCTCTTCGGATGTTAGTGCTCTCGCAAGGGGTCGCTCGCTCTCCCCACTCGGGTCCACAGATCTTCTACTCACACTCACTGGCTGCCCATCATGCTCCTGCATTGCTCTAAGATTGATAACAGACTATGGCGTCAGTGCTTCAGCACTCTTTGCTCCCGTATTATCCCAGCTCTCTCCAAACATCGTACCCATATCCTCTAGACCAGATTTCCCTGCCGAATCGTCCTCACATCAGCTTCCCCTGTACATGAGTCTCCTGCCCAGCACCCATCACCCTTGAGGGGACCATCGTCGGATCCGCTGCTCCCACCTCTTGTGCGACCTCCGGCTCCTGAATCAGCTCCAATGCTGCCCTCACTCCATCCCCGGCCCCGGATTGCCCTCTACCTTTTCCAGTTACTCTCAGCAAGGACGTCGCCTCCAACTGCGGTCGGGGTGGGACTAGTGGTAGTACCCACCCCTCACCATCTAGGATGAGGCTCCGCCAGTAGCTCAAGGACGTAGGAAGAGTAGCCTCGGTGTATCCTTCGACTCATGTACTGTAACGAGGTCTCCTCTTTTCTTTTGTCGTTGTTATTATCTTGTGCTTTCCAGTTCTGGCTTCCAGACTAACTCCAGGTCTATCTTTCCACTTCGAATGTGCTCTCCATACACTAAGGCTTAATCTCTAGAGAGCACATACTCTCACACATACACTAGTCCATGCACTCCTGCCACACCCCTATCGTATGCGTCGACATGATGCTTGCCTTCCCCAACGCTCTCTACTCCACCACTTGCCCATCTCCATGCGGCACTAACGCAACTGACAAAGGCTCTGTCGCCTAAGGATCACGACCCCCACCAGTGATTACGTCACTGTCTATCCTAGGACAGACTGTGCATTGGGTGGCTTCTGGATCCCAGACTCAAGAGCCACCTACCACACGACGTCTGTTTGCTCCTCGTTCGTCTCCCTTGGTCCTGCAGGGGTTATCCGCTTTGTGCACACTGTGTCGTGGGAATTTCTCCCCATTCAAGGCGTTTGTGTCGTTCGTTTTGTTGGTCCCAGTGGCGCACTGTACCTTCTTGACGTGGAGTACGTCCCTTCCTTGGACCTCATTCTGCTGTCAATGCACTCCCAAAATGATCAAAGCATAGACTTCTCTGCCAGTCGCGGTGTTGGCACTGTGCGTCTACGTCCCTCTGGTCGCATTCTCCTACCCGGGATCAAGTGTGATAAAAATCTATCGAGTGTCCCTGTTCTCCTCTTCTGTCGCCTCTGTTGGTACCACCCTTACCCATGTAGCAACCTCTCTTTCTCCTGGCCTTGTCCATCGTTGACACCGGCATCTTGCACATGTCCACACCAATGCCATCTCTAGCATGCTTTGCCTTCAGCCAGCTCTCGGAATGTCTCCCTTCACTTTCCCTGTTCCCTATCCTGCTGACTATCTTGACTGTGCCCAAGGTAAGATGCATCTCTCTCAAATTTCTGAATCTGAATCTCAATTCAATCATACTCTTGACCGTGTGCATACTAATGTCATTGGCCCCCTCCCCTGTGACCTCCTTGGTCATGTCGGTTGTGCCTCACGGATGATTTCTCTCACTTCCGCTGGATCTTCCCTCTGTGTCACAAGAGTGAAGGTTGCCCCACTATTGAAATGTGGTTTGCTCAGGTTGAGCGTGCCTTTCAGCGCTCACTGCGTGTCTTTTGTGGTGACCGTGGTCAATTTCTTGGTTCCATCACCTGCTTTCTGGAGTCCAAGGGGGTGTGTATGGGAAAATGAGGTGTCCAAATACTGGAACCGTCCTCTTTCTGACGGTATCCAGACCCTCTTCTCGGAGTCTGGTCTTCCCTCGCTCTTTGTCTTTGAGGCCATGAGCTACATGACATGGGTTTGGAATTGTGTTCTCCACTCCCTCAGTCCTGCATACCCTTTTAGCGCTACCCCAACGCTCTTGCCAACCTCCACCTTGCTCGCGTCAATGGCTTCATTGCCTCCATCTGGCTATCTGATGGCTTGCGCGACGGCAAAGTCTCGGCTCAGGGCAGCCTGTGTTCATTATGGGGTCTAACCTCTCAGTCCAAAGCATGGCGCTTTTGGGACCCTGTCTGCCACCAGGTTGTTGAGTCTCGTGATGCCCTGTTCTTTGAGTTGGTTTTTCTTCGTGACGGCCGTCTTTTGCCCGTTGTCTCGAGGTATGGTCAATCAAGGCCATTTCATACACTGGCTTTTTGGTGTGTGCATTGAGTGTGCTTTTGTTAAAGGGATTTCTTTTGCACTAGTCCCTACACCCCTTTCATTGTGCATGACAAGAGTGTACTTTTGTCTTATACGGCTACCTATTTCTCTTCTTAGGAGTGACCTCAGTGCGTGGGGTTAGTGTATGTGGCTAGTGCGCTTAGTCACCATACTGAAGTACACTAAAAGCGCACTCAGTGTACTGATTTGTCTCATATGTCCTTGATTTTTGTGCTATATGGCCAAAAGTTTCTCTTCTTAATAGGGATGTCAGTGCGTGAGGCTAGTGTATGTGGGAAGTGCGCTCTGTCACCAAATAGAAGTACAAGACGAGCGCACTCAATGTGTGAATTTGTCTCATGTGTCCCAGCACAATCTGATTTTTGTCTTGTATGACAAGAAACATCACTCCTTAGAAGGTACCTCAGTGCGTGAGGGTAGTGTATGTGGTGAGTGCGCTTAGTCGCCATACAAAAGTACACCAAGAGCGCACTCAGTGCGCTAATTTGTCTCATGTGTCTTATTCTGATGTATTTTTATTCTATGTGGCCCAAAAAGTCCCTTATTATCACTATATCATAATTTACAATTATTTAGAATTCTATGTAAGGATTTATCTCCATATCTAATACTCCATTATGTGATTCTCTGGTTGCTTTAGGCCAATCCAAGCTTCATATCCATGAATGAAATATAAAAGTATATCTTAAGAGTTTCAAGTCAAACTTGGTGCAGTGTGAACGTCTTTTCCATGGATTATTTAGCATCTCACTGGGAAAATTCATATATGGACATAGCTATGTACAAACTTTTCATGCGTGTTACACTTGTATTAAATGTTAAAAAATAGTACTACGTTTCTTATTGCTAGCTACCGCTATCTGTTTCGTCTGCTTGCCCCATTGCATTTCTTCACAAACTTGACGACCGGCTGTTTAACGACGACCGTTTCCAATCAATCTAGTCTTATGTATTCCGCCTGTTAAGCCATCGCAAGGTTCTAGAGAAGACCCCCAGTGTATGGTGGCAGTGCATGTGACGAGTGCACTCCACATGAGTGGTGAAGTGCAATTATCACGCACTGAGTGTATGGCCGCTTGCGAGCAAACGCAAAGCCGGTTTGGCCAAGATGTGACAAACGCTTTTTTTTGGTACTCCGACTTTACACTTTTTCGATTGCGAACCCAAACGACCATTGTTGAAGTGCCTTGTACATTGGAAACAATAAATCGCTTAGCAACCACTGTCGGTTGATGCAGCGGAGATAAAATGCGGATGTGTTTCCTTCACAGTGTAAGCATGCTTGACCCTTTTTAGCATATTAAATCAATAAGAGAGGAATGAATATATAAAGGCAGAAACCCATAAAAAACCACAAAAGTTTGAGGTTTTCGGCTATTACGGATATCGGTACTGGGACGATACCATCGAAATCGAAAATTGAGATTTTCGGCCTACATAGAACAGGCTCATAACGCCTGTCGAGCCATATGTTCTGGACCTCGGTCCTCGAAAAACTGTTCGAACATGTAGAATTATGATTGTTTACAATGATTAATGTCTCTCTTTCGAATGTAAGTTGATCGATGTTTATTCATAGCGTATTGGCGGTTCCCTCGTAAAAAGGTGGTGGATTTTATGGGACCCTCAAATATGTCAACCATGCAGCTTCAGAACCAACTTCGTGTTGCAGTACAAATGCGATACCAAGGTCGCTTTTTGTTTAGACTTATTTTCCGTCGCATATCCACAAAACCTAATCGAAACAGAAGAGATGTTCAGCCTTTCCGTCTCCTCGACATTGATGCCTTTTATACCGATCGGTCTTTGCTCCTTGGCTATTCGCTGTCCATTGAGGACAGCGGAAAGCGAAGGAGCAATTACGGATTCCACGAGCCAACCTAAACGACTCTTAGGTTGTCTCGCCGGAATCAAGGATATCAAGGCCCCGAAAGAAATATCGACCTGAAACGGGAACAGATCGAAAAGAACCAAACAGGACCCAATCTATTTGAACAGAAGCCCAAGTGTGGAATGCGAGAGACATTGTCAGTCGTTTCTGATTAGTTTCCACAAACGACAGTTATGGGCTTAACGTGAGTTTTTGAAAGGACATTTTATCGCATTTGCATGCGAACCGCCTTTGTTGTGCGCATAGTAACGTCTCAAACCAGTAAACATTTCAGATGCGCAGAGTCGCACACTCAGTGTACGATAAGTACACTTTCCTGGGCAAATCGAGCACACTAGCCCATATAGACTATTCCTCGCACTAGGGGGGGGGGGGAGATGGAATGGTGTCGGCTTGACTTCCGAAAAAACGATGTAACAACTTCGCTTCGTCGACAATCTTCAAATAATGGACTGCCGGTCGTCATCTTTGGCCGCCGTCGAATGGTCATCGAGCGAAAGAAGAAACTCCATAACCAGGTCGGCTCGACGTAAAATGAATGAACCTGTACACAAAAGGCTAGATTTAAGGCGTTTGGACAGTAATAGGTCAGAAATGAACTCGGACTCATTGTACCATAGAAAACTATGCATAAGCAGGGAAAAAATCCTAACAATGACACGAATATAGAATCTAAGTTTTCGCTTTCTTCAGAAATTTGAGGTTGAAGCCGTAGAGACAGAGGGCGAGAGAGAAGGAGAGAGAGGGAGAGAGAGAGGGAGAGAGAGAGAGAGAGAGGGAGAGAGAGAGAGAGGGGGGGAACAGGGATAGTGAGAAAGAGAGAGAAAGGGATAGAGGGTGAGAGAGAAATAATAGAGAGAAAGAGATAGAAAGAGAGGGGGATAGAGTGAAATAGAGGAGGAGAGAAAGAGAGAATGGGAGGGTTCAAGGTAAAAAACTTTATTGTGTACACTGTTTGAGTGCAATAGTTTTTTAGTGCATGGTACAAGTGCATGGTTTCAGAGTGCAATAGAAGAGCGCACTAGAAAATGAGTGCATGATCTGCCCACCATTGGGCATATATGAGCATACCGGCCTCCCCAGTCACGTCCTCATTTGCCCATACGTCTCTGCCCCCGCCTACGATCTTGCCGTCGTCCAGTCCTATCGTCCCTACTGTGTCGACGGACCCTACAGGGACAGACACACCTTCGTCAGCAGAGCCGACTCGGCCTGCACTTGTCTCATCCTTTGTATGTGATGGGTGCTAGAATGCGTCTAGGGCATGCGTCTAGGGCCCATGTTGGAAGAGAAATGAGCTCTGGTGGTGAGCGGGAGAAATGCAGCGCCAAGATTTGGCTAAGTCTGGAACAAGTGAATCAAGAATCAAGGAGGAGAGTAAAATGAGCCCTCCTGTGGGGACTGGCGGCTAGCCCACCAGGCCCCGCCATCCCCGTCGCACCAAAAAGCACGGACAAGGAATACGCACGTCACAGAACATGAAAACACATTCCGGAGGTCTCCCGAGGCACCGGAACAGTCAACCGTGTACCCGGGTCTCGACCACAGGAGTGCACTACCTGTCAGATACTATGCGGTGTATTTCTATGGGGTCTCCCGAGGTACCGGTACAAACCATCAAGTACCCGGGTCTTGACTACCAAGAAACTCTACCAAACACGTACGCATGAACTGAGCTGCTAGAATGCACCATACGTATCACAGAGGGAGTAAGGTAGTCACTAGAGAACCAACAACACAAGCTAGGAAGCTCCCTCTGCACAAGAATACATGACAGCTCAAAGCCCATACACCAACACTCCCCCTGGGCTGTAAGAGCTGTCAACAAGGGTACCAGTTGGGAAGATAAATGCACTCGCCCTCAATGAGAGAATCCTAGGAACATAAACTCAAACACCTGTGTGCCCAGACAAGTATGCTCCCCTTGCATGTAGGAGGCCATGAAAACTGTCGCCTGCAGAGAGCAGTAAGTCCCCCCTAGCCTAAACAATCCTGGGAGAACAATCAAGTAATGGCTAGACCTCAGGGTGGCTCTGGATGTGAAAGCGTCAGCAAGGAAAGGAAGATGAGGCTGAGATAGCTACCATGTGCACAAATCATTCATACACTGTCCAACACCTGTCACTCACCAGCTCCGGAGTAGTGTGAGAAAAGCAGCTCGGTCTCACCTCACACTCGTGGTGGCTCCCAGAGATCCCAGCTACCAGGGTCCAGGCTCTCACTCTGATCGGACTCAGATGGTGCAGGGGTGGAGAAGACGCTGCCGAATGCTTGATGGTCAGGAGAGGAGGGAGAGGTTGGAGCCCCCACATGTGGCAACTGCTAGAAGTGCCAACCAGCAGACTCTGGTAATGTGTGTGAAGAGAGGATGGTAGTGAGCGCTCCAGGCATGGAGGGTGAGGACGAAGTCGGGTCTGTGTGTGTGGAGCTCGTCACTATAGGCGGTGTGGAAGCTGAACTGTCCAAGGACCACAGGTAACCCTGTGCTATGACCAACTCACCCTGGAGATGAGAGGCACGAAGACGCAGATCGACATGGTCCTCCTGAGTAACTGTACGAAGCTCAAAGTCTACATCCTCGAGCACCGCCATCACCTCACTGTAAGTGGTGGACAAGGAGTTTACCACTCCTTGTAGCTTGTGGTGGACAAGGAGTTTACCACGGAGCGCAACCACCTCCATCTCTGCTGCTCAAAGCTGAGTGGCTGCAGGTGCCATGTCTCCTGAAGAAATGTGTCTCAAAATGTCTAGGGTCGAGCTCCACACACACAAATCCGACTTCGTCCAGGGACGAGCTCCACACACACAAACCCGTCTCCTGTGCACTGATCTAGCAGCGAATCTCGTCCTCCTCAGCTCGGCATCTCAGACAGGAATGACTAGGTACTACCGACTTGGTGAAGGACACTGATCCTGCAGTCACTACCATAGCTGGACAAGACTCCACTGCCCCCCTCCAGGATCTCAGACAACAGAATGGTGTCTCTATCAGCTGCCACATGACCACTGACTAGTGAGGGAACAGTAGCCACACCTGATGCGGTCGATACAGCTGAGGCTACCAATGTGGCCAATGATGTAGATGGAGGTGAGACTGCAGATGTAGTAGATGATGTCAATGAAGCTGGTACTGTCGATGCAGCTGATGCTCCTGATGTGGCAAACGCAATCAATACTGTCTGTGCTGAAGATGATTTCAATATAGCAGATGTAGCTGCTGTCTCAGAGGGTGATGCTGTAGAAGATGCAGGTGCTGTCGCTGATGCAGAAGATGGAGCTGATGTGGAAGATAAAAGCACTACTGAGGCACTAGATGCAGCTAGTGTAGTTGATGCTAAGGGTACAGTAGATGCAGTCGTCACAGGTGCTGGTGAAGTACCTGATGATAAAAGAGGTGTCGATGCAGCTGATGAAGGTGATGTAGAGGAAGAAGATGACACTAAAGAGGAAGCTGAAGACAAAGCTGTAGTGGAAGATGGAGCAACTGGTGCTGTTGGAGCAACCATCACAACTGATGCAGCTGGTGTTATAAGTGAAACAGGTGCTGTAGGAGAGGCTGATGCCGATGAAGCAGTGGGTGCAGCACATGATGCCGATATTGTAGCTACTGGTGAAGAAGCAGATGGCGCTGCTGGTGCAGACGGTACGGCTGATGCCTCTAGTACTGTAGAGGATGCGCGAAGTCTAGATATAGACTATGTGGATGTGTCTGATGCTGCTACTATCGCTAAAGAAGTAGAAGCTGCAAAGGATGCTGCTGCTGGCGATGTAACAGATGGGGAAGGTGGTGCAGCATGTGCAACTGTACCAGCCGATGTAGCTGGTACTGTGGAGGATGTGAGACATGTGGATGTAGACTGTGTGGATGTGTCTGGTGCTGCTACTATCGCTAAAGATGTAGAAGTTGTGGAGGATGCTGTTGTTGGCGATGCAACAGATGGGACAGCTGGTGCAGCAAGTGTAGTTGTACTAGCCGCTGCAACTGGTATTGTAGAGGATCTGGGCAGCGTGGACGTAGATTGTGTGGATGTGGCTGGTGCTGCTACTGCTGCAGAAGTTGTAGGAGCTGCAACTCCATCCTTGGTGTGCACTGACGTAGTCGACGTCAAAGAGGACGGATGCACACACCCCCCCTCAACCGATGCAACGACAGAAGCCGGTGGAGAAGAAGACGTGCCGGAGATGAGACAAACATGAAGCGCTGGGCGACGACGACATCGTCGAGAAGGAGACTGACTGGGACGTGGCATGACACCAGTGGAGCGGAGGATGGAGAGAATGGCTACAGAATGAGATGGAAGGTCCAGTGCAGCCGGAGAAGGTCCCTCAGAAGAGGAGGAGGAAGATGAGGACGATGGTGTACAAGAAGATTCAACCTGATGGGTGAAGAGGTGGTCCCCGATCTAGTGCATCATCTACCCCAAACTCTGGAGATCGGTGTACATTACAGTAAGAGCTTCGGTGTGATGAACAGGCGAATGAGGTAGGTCTGCCTGCAGTCGTGTGTAAGGGAACTCATGAGGCGAGAGCCAGGGTGGATGCCACCCACTGGGGCGCAGGTGACACTGGCGCCAACCGTGGCGTCCATCGCCACAGAAGTGGCAGGCAAACCCAAGAAGAGCTGGATCCTGCGGTGGAAGATGATGACCAATCCGATGAGAGTCATGGTGGGGAGGATGGAGAGTGCCGTGTCCCGGCGGTGTAGAGTCCGACCACGAGTGTGGCTGGAGAGCAGCATCACTAAAAGGTGGTGCTTGCTGCCACACATCAACCCCTGAAGGCAGAGGATGATGCGAATGAGCGTGAGAAACGCCCTGTCTCGATGGTGACGAGAAGGACCATGGAGAAGGCTGACCAGAGGGCGGAGATGGTCCAGAAACCAAGCCGTCAGGCTCATGACACGCGGAGGCGTGAAGAGCGCTGGCTTCTGTCAGAGTAGAAGCTGACCACAGAATAGGCTGTCCCGTGTACCCATGAGAGGGTGATGTCCGCGTCAGTGCACCGGTAGGCTGGTGAAACGACGGAGTGAGGGAAAAGCTCTCTCCTGGTGGTGAAGAACCGATCACAGGAGTGACTGACCAGTACCACCGTGAGGTGGTGTGCCGGTGGTAGGAGCACTGTGCCAGAAGGCAACCCGTGGTGGTAGTGACTGTGTCCCGACGGTGGAGAAAACAACCACGGGAGCACATGGCCGGGGTGACCACGTGGTGGTGGTCCCGGCGGCGGTCGCAGTGGGTCTGAGGGTCGCGGATGAAGAGGGTGAGAGTGCAGAACACTATCAGTAGGCGAGGGAGAAAATTCCTGTGTGAGACAGGGGCCAGGAGGTGACCCCGGCCATGACAACATCGTGCTGAGAGGGACAGTGAGATGTGATGGGGGTGAGAGGTAAGAGCCCAGAATTGATTACGGTAGAAGAAAAAAAAAGGAAAGAAAAAGGATGAAGTGCACGGTAGACGTGTTTGAGCTAAAAGGAGAAAAAGAGAAAAGAAAATGGTATGGGAAAGGTGCCCCCTTCGAAGAAGAAAATATAGGAGTAAAACAACAAATGAAAGAAATTGTTGTCTGAAAGAAAATGTAACAGAAATATCCCGGGATGAGCGAGTGCCCTTTTTTTTTCCTTTTCTCGCTTGCCTTTGTTCAACTTAAAAGCTCTTTTTTTTTTAGGATGATGTGGGCGGGTCAGGTCCGCATGCGGAACATTTGTCGACCGGAAACCACCCACGATCGCGTGGGTGATTTTGCACCCACGCGAAAACCGTGGGTGGGTTTTGCCACTGCGAGGTGCCGACGGTGACGTCAGCAGGACTGCGCGAGAGCGAGCGAACGTTAGCAGGAGAGCGAGAGAGAGAGCGGCTCAGCGGGGCATCGGCGGCTGCGATAGTTGCGACATCGCTGCTGCTGCTGCTACTGCCGCCAGTAAGCGCACAAGCTGCGCAATGTGGTTGCTGCTTCTCGCTGCTCGCGTTGCTGCCTGCTGCTGCTGCTGCTTGTAATTGCGCAAACTGCGCAATGCAGCTGCCACTACTCGCTGCTTGCGCTAGTGCTGGCGAGGTGTGCCAGACTGCTTCTGCAGTTGCTGCTCGCACATGACACACTCCTAAGGTTGCGGGCTGCTAAGTTGCGCTGCAGGAGCAATGGCTACGCGGCAACGTTTTAGGACCTGCGGAAATGAGCAATGTTGCTGCAACAGCAGGCTGCAAGTGCAGATCTACGGCTGCATGCGCGGGATGTATGCTTTCCAGCAAGTTGCTGCAGCCGAGCAGTCAACAGATGCACAAAGTGCCAGTACGGCCCACAACGCTGCCGAGGCTGTAGGCTGCTGCCTCGAGCGGTTACTGCTTCTATAAGCAGCTGCTGTGCACGGCTGTAAGCTTCAGTTGCTGCGCGCAGTTAGCTTGCTCCTGCCCGCTGCTTTGCGGCACCCCTTTCAATGCTGCTGCCGCTCCCTTTTCACACCAATGCTGGCATGCTGTTTCCGCGATGTTGCCACAATGCTTACACGCTGCCTGCTGTTTGCTGCTGCTGCTCCGGATGCACGTTGACAACTCACACTCCTCCACGAGTCGTTGAGTTGGGGCTCCTCTGTTGCGTAGCAGCGGCTGCCACCTGTGATGCTGCCGATTCTGCCGCCCAAACAGCGGTTACGGCAGCACCCGATGACCTATGAATGGCCAATCAACCTAACAATCAAATCAAAGCTATCGTTGTTTCTCCAAGAGACATGTTGGCTCCTCCTGTGCGCTTTCGACTGCGTAGCGCCATGTGGCAAATCTCCGCTGCCTTGGAGATATGTTCTGCTGCTTTGTTGCTCACACGGCCCCCCTGTGCTTTGATACCATGCTAAAATGCATCTAGGGCATGCAGGCCCATGTTGGAAGAGACATGAGCTCTAGTGGTGAGCGGGAGAAATTTAGCGCCAGGATTTGGCTAAGTCTGGAACGAGTGACTTAAGAATAAAGGAGGAGAGTACAATGAGCCCTCATGTGGGCTTATGTACTGGGGACTGGCGGCTAGCCCACCAGGCCCCGCCATCCCCGACGCACCAAGGCACGGACCGGGAATACGCACATCACAGAACATGAAAACACATACCGGAGGTCTCCTGAGGCACCGGAACAGTCAACCGTGTGCCCGGGTCTCGACCGACAAGAAAATATCTAACATACCCCAAACACATCCAGACTCTACGGTGACACATTAGCATCACCGGCTAGCCAAGCTAGGCAAATCTAGGCCTCCCAATACGCCGGAACATGTAACCGGGCGTCCGGGTCTCAGCCACATGTAGACTACACACGTTAGTCAAAGGGTCACTAAGACTAGACCAATCAGTGTAGGGTCTCCCGAGGTACCGGTACAAACCACCGTGTACCCGGGTCTCGACCACAGAAGGAGTGCACCACCTGTCAGATACTATGCGGTGTATTTCTATGGGGTCTCCCGAGGTACCGGTACAAACCACCAAGTACCCGGGTCTCGAGCATCGAGAAACTCTACCAAACACGTACGCATGAACTGAGCTGCTAGAATGCACCATACGCATCACCGAGGGAGTAAGGTAGTCACTGGAGAACCATTAGCACAAGCTAGGAAGCTCTCTCTGCACAAGATTACATGATTGCTCAAAGCCCATACACCAACAATGGGCACCTTCACGCGCTTCCTCATCACACGTCCAGCGGTCCCTCTGCATTCGTGCATCCATCTCCGTCATAGACTGTTCAGTCCCCCACCATTCCCACAGTCATGGATGCGCTAGGCCTAGCCATGCACTGCTTGTCTGTGAGCACACTCGTGCAGTAGGTACTGTTTCCACAGAAGCCGTTGCTAAGTGTCATGCAGCTGCAGGCTCCACATCTCTTTCCCCACAACCTACCATGGCTTATCAGGCACATGCGGCTCCCATTGTATAGTAGTGGGAAGCCGCGATGCGTGACGAGCTTAAAGCCTTTGACGATCATGCCATACATGAGCTGTATGACCTCCCACCAGGGCGCAATTCCATTGGGATGCGATGGGCCTTTCGGCACAAATACAAGCACGATGGAACGCTTAAGAAGTACAATGCTCGTCTTAGACCGAATGTTTTTTCCCAAGTCTCAGGCGTTGACTTCGATGAGACATTCGCGCCAGTTGGCCGTTACACCACAGCTTGAGCCTTGTTAAGTCGTGTCGCTCAGCATGATTGCGAACTGGAGCAGATGGATGTCAAAAACGCCTTCCTCCATGGGAAGCTAGATGAGGAGATCTACATGGTCGAGCCCCCACGGGTTCTCTGATGGCGCCAACAGATTCAAGCAACTACGCAAGTCCCTCTTTGGAGTGAAACAATTACCCAGGTGTTGGGACCAGGAGATCACATCCACACTTAAAGAGAGCGGCTACCAACAAAGTATGGTCGACCCTTCCCTTTTTTTCACCCCTCTGTCACCTCCTTTTGTCGTTGTCCTCGTCTATGTGAATGACTTCTTGATCGCGTCACCCAATCAGGAGGCCTTGAAGTTGGCAAAGTCCCTCCTACATTCCAAGTACAAGATGAAGGTTTTGGGACCGGCTCATGACTTTTCGGGCATTGAGCCGGAGCGAGACCGCCCTCGCCGGGTGCTCCACGCTCACCAGGTTGCCTATGCTCGCAGTCTGGGAGAGCGGTTTGCCTCCCTTCTCAAGACAGTACCCACGGCGTCCACACCCATGACTTGAGCTAGACAAAGGCTGTTGAAGACATTGGGTGTGTCAAAGCTGGGGGAGCCAGTGGATGTGTCGGACTACCTCCACGTGATCGGCTCTCTCGTGTACTTGGCAACGGCAACCAGGACGGACATTGCCTTCGCCATGAACTTCCTAGCACAGTTCTCACAGTGTCCGAAAGCACGAAACTTGGAGGTTGAATTACGTGTTTGTCAGGTATGCCATGTCCACTGCTCGCACTGGTCTTTGCTACCGGGTACAGCCATCATTTGTGGTTGATGGCTACACCGACAGCGACTAGGTCTATGAGGCTGATGCTTGCAGCCGCACTGGCTACATCTTTCTTGTTGGTGGGACCGCAGTGTCATGGAAGAGCGGCAAACAGGGTTGTGTTGCTCGCAGGTCTAGCAAATCTAAGTGTGTTGCACTTGACGCTGGCACGTGTGAGAGCATTTGGTTGTGCCGCCTCTTACAGCAATTGCGTGTTCCCATTCGATGTATTACTCTACGTTGTGACCATCAAAGCACCAAGGCTATTGTTGAGCACGATGGCGTGCACCACACTCGCACTAAGCACATCAATGTTGAGCATCATTTTGTGCGTGAGAACACTTGACAGCAAAGAGTTGGTTTCCTCACAAAGGTGCTTAGCAGCAATGTCCTCAAGGCTGCATTTTTTGTTGTTGGCTTCTTGTATGCTCGCGATGCGCCCGTTGAGTCCTTGTGCTTGTGCATGCATGTGTACAGTCGTGTTAGTCACACCTTGTGACGTTTATGTGTCTATACGTTGTGCATCTGCTATGGGTTACGGGGGAGTGTTGGTTTCTCCATCGCAGACACGGAAGGACCTCTGGCCTCGTTGCACATCCCACACATCACTGGTGCAGGTGACTGAGAGAGGAGACTCTAAACGTTCTCCGTCGCCGAGACATGGCCGTGTGCCATGAAGACACAGGCAACACTCATGCTTATCCTGACTGCTTACATTGCCTCGTGGACGCTTGGTGCTACATTTAGGCACACCCGGGTTCACACCCCGTGGTTGCTACACTACCGTGTGAGTGGGGATAACAAAAGGGAGGGGACAGGTTCCATCCCAATGACGTCATTTCGTGGGAAGCGAGCCTCAAGCGAGAGCAAGCTGGCTGCTCGCTCGCTCGTGGCTCCTCCCTCGACGAACATCACTTCGTTCACTTATGACTCGTCACTTCTCGTGTTGACTCACTGAACCTCCCATGTCTTTGTGTCGTGGTGTTCCACCACCACTGAGTGCATCATTTTCCTTCTTCCCTCACCATTCGTGTTACTCAATTCTATTGCCTACACTCACAAGGGAGGGAGAGTCGTGATCAAGCTGTGGTCACATGACCCTCCTCGCTATTCTCTATCGACGCATGTCGATGATCGACCATGGTAAGCGATGTAGATTCTTCGTACTTTTGTGGAACATGGTAAGCGATGTAGATACTTCTTACTTTTTTGGGACATGGCGGACAACATTCCGCTAGTAGATATGGCAGGGTCCACCCTTCGGGTGTGTGGATAACTTAGCTACTTTGCCATACAATTTCCTAGTTTCTGGACGAAGCAGACTATCGCAGGGATGTAGCTCTCTGGGCCAATCAAAGATGTGGGGAGCATCGGAGTTGCTATGTTAAAGAAACACGTTAGGTGAGGGGACGAGATGAGATTGTCCGATCCTTTCCTATCTTATCATACTTTAGGCTACATCTCTGAAATCGTGCTCGTGTGTTCCACTCGTGTATTGTCGGCTGCTTACAATGGACAATCCTGAATGAACAGTTTTGTCACTTCCCAGTCATGGCGCATTGAGAACAGAGCTTATTTCCTTCATGTCAAAATGTTCTGTTCCTAATCATACCCGCCGATCATGGAAGCCGCATAATTTACTCCCATGCTGTGCCATAGGATTTGCATGCAAGGATTCGGTTCAAGAATTGTGAATGTGAAGTGGAGTCAACTCGACGTAGAATATGGTCTTCTCACAGGAATGGGCTGTGGTGGGGGGGGGGGGGGGGGGGGGGGGGG
>SZWC01002520.1:63266-65315 GCA_023375785.1 Penium margaritaceum | reverse complement strand
GGAGGAGAGGGGGAGGGGGGAGGGGGGAGGAGAGGAGGAGAGGCCAGCAACAACGAGGACACTAGTAATGACCATTCTGACGATGATTGCGACGATGACGACTACAACGGGCACGACGATGAGTACAACGGTCACGACGATGAGCACAACGGTCACGACGATGAGTACAACGGTCACGACGATGAGTACAACGGTCACGACGATGAGTACAACGGTCACAACGATGAGTACAACGGTCACGACGATGAGTACAACGGTCACGACGACGAGTACAACGGGCAAGACGATGAGTACAACGGTCACGACGAGGACCACAACTTTGGCAGCGACGATGGTGCGAACAACAGCCAACCTCGGCAACGGGTTGTCAAAGCGCAACGGCTCGTGCAGTTTCGGTTCGTCAAACGTCATGCAGACAGCGTCATCGCAACCCGTTGACCTGCATGACGCTCGAGGAACCGAAACTCCACAAACCGTTGCGTTCTGACAGCCTGTTGCCGGCGTTGGCTCTTGTTCTTGCCATCGTCACAGCTGAAGTTGCGGTCATCGTCGTAGCCGTTGTACTCGCCATCATCGCAGTCACCGTCAGAATGGTCGATACTGGTGTTAATGTGGCTGGCCCCTCCTCTCCTCCCCCCCCCCCCCCCCCCCCCTCTCTCCTCCTCCTCTTCCTCCTCCACCTTGAATTGCAGACAGTGTGCACCGGGTGCTGCGCGTGGAACCCGAATCAAATCTCAAGCTGTGGGATTGAACTTCAATCATTGAAGGCACAGTCTCCTCTCCTCCTACAACTAAGTCATTTCCATATCCAGGATTTCTCGGGCACTTTGAAGAGCATCTGAGAATGCCTTCCATACCTTCGACGTGAGTGTGAACCCTCCACTTGATGGACATCACTCCCAACAGCCAGCCCCACAGCTTAACGCCACAACCAAACAACCGATCGCAGGTGGATCCTCAGCTGACCACTGTATCGTGGACGCCATGAGTCATCTGCATGGTCTGTGGTGCACTGTACTGTGCTTTGCTGTAGTGTACTGTGCTTTGCTGTGCTGTACAGTAGTCTGCTGTGCTGTGCTGTGCTGTGCCGTGTTGTGCTGTGCTGTGCTGTGCTGTGCTGTGCCGTGTTGTGCTGTGCTGTGCTGTGGCGTGCCATGCTGTGCCGTGCAGTGCAGCGCAGTGCTGTGCTGTGCTGCGTTGTGCTGTGCTGCACTGCCCTGAGCTGTCCCGTGCTGTGCTGCGCCGTAATGTGCTTTGCTGCGCCGTAGCATAGCACAGCACGCTGCACTGTGCTCTGCTGTGCTGCGCAGCACTGTGCTGTTGCGCAGCAGGAGCAGAAAGGTAAGACGATGCTGCCAATGCGAAAACTGCTGATGAAACTCAGCTGACGTGGCATCCACCAGTGTACAGAGACTGCTTGTGCTGGCCAGCTGCGTCAGCCAGCCAGACGCAAGTCAGTCCTGCGTCATTCGGCCCTGCGTCAGAAAGCCCTGCGTCAGAAAGCCCTGCGCCTGCGATCCCTAAGCAAGTCAGACCTAAGCAAGTCAGACCTAAGCAAGTCAGACCTAAGCAAGTCAGACCTAAGCAGGTCAGACCTAAGCAAGTCAGACCTAAGCAAGTCAGACCTACGCAAGTCAGACCTACGCAAGTCAGACCTACGCACGTCAGACCTACGCAAGTCAGACCTATGCAAGTCGGGCCTAATTCGGTCAGCCCTGCGTCAGTCACCCCTGCGTCATTCGGCCACAAGGATAGAGCGTCCTGAGACATCACACAGCAGCNAGTCAGACCTACGCAAGTCAGACCTACGCAAGTCAGACCTACGCAAGTCAGACCTACGCAAGTCAGACCTCCGCAAGTCAGACCTCCGCACGTCAGACCTACGCAAGTCAGACCTACGCACGTCAGACCTACGCACGTCAGACCTACGCACGTCAGACCTACGCAAGTCGGACCTACGCAAGTCAGACCTACGCACGTCAGACCTACGCAAGTCAGACCTACGCACGTCAGACCTACGCAAGTCGGACCTAATTCGGTCAGCCCTGC
>SZWC01002520.1:53266-58266 GCA_023375785.1 Penium margaritaceum | reverse complement strand
CCAAGAATTGCATCATTCCGTGGAGGAACGGCCGAGATATGGCCGTTTCCATGAACCATGGCAATCTGCCGCTGGCAGGACCACTAACGGCGGTGACGGCCGCCCGAAGTGCCCTTTCTGGCAATAACACATCAGGGCGCCATTCCGAATTGCCTTTGGCCCTTAATGATCCTTGATTCATTGATTAACCGGGCCTCAATGCGCGCTTTGGCCTTGTTGGGTCTTCCGAGGGTCGAGCCTTGGTCCTTGGGGATGAATTCCCGTCACCTGTTTTCCCCTCGGCCGGTCCAACCTTTGGCCGGACGTAACTTCCTCAATTCTTGATGGATCGACCCCGTTCTTGGGTCTATCTCGCACGGTTCTTCCTGTAGATTCCAGATCCACAGTCAGATTATACAATCAAGGAAGCCTCAAGCCGTGATCAGTGCCGTTGGCACTGTCCGGCTTACACTACCCCCCCTTTAGGAGCGAGCCGTCCCGGTTCGCTCTTGATACTCCCGGAGGATGGCATTCACCCCGTGAATGTTGAAGTTGCGGTCAGGCTCCCATGAGTTGTGGGCCGCATTGTAGCCCTTCTACTTGACTATGTACTCCAATCCACGGCCACGACGACGGTGGTCAAGGATGCCCTCCACTTCAAACTCTTGCTCGCCCTTGATCACCACTGGAGGGGGAGGCTCCGAACTGCGGCCAGGAAAATGCTCGGCCGGATCATGGTAGAGCTTGAGCTTAGAGATGTGAAACACGTCATGGAATGGCATGGAAGGCGGAAGAGCCAATCGTGCCACCACGGGTGTCCGCATTTCGAGCACCTCGAATGGACCAAGCCACCGGGCTTCAACTAGTCCGACCGGACCCCGCGAAGCTTGACGTGTGCGCTGTTGAGGAGCACGCAATCATCAACCTTGAGCGTTACGTCTGCGCGTTGACGGTCTGATTGCACTTTCTGTTGTGCTTACGCCTTGGCCAATGCATGCCGTGTCGCCGCCCAAATCTGCGTGAAGTCACGTGTGGTAGACTCCACCGCGTGCAGGTTGCTTGCGATGTGCAAACTGAGGGGCGTTGCGGGCACCACCCCGTTCACCACCTCAAATGGAGCCTTGCCGGTGGAGGCGGACGTGGCAGAGTTCTACGCCAGTTCAGCAACTGGCAACCGCTGGTCCCATGCCGTCTCGTCCGAATCACCCACTGTACGGAGGAGCTGCTCCAACGTCTGGCTCGTCCGCTCCGTTTGCCCGTCAGTTTGGGGCTGAAAACTGGTCGACAGCTGCACCTTGCTGTCGTACCGCTCCATGAGTTCTCGCCAGAAGTTGCTTGTGAACCGTGGGTCACGGTCGCTCACAATGGACCGCGGAACGCCATGGAGATGCACCACGTGCTCGAGGAACAGCAGCGCCGTGCCTTCCGCACTCACCGTATCACGTGTCGCAATGAAATGCGACATCTTGTTAAAGCGATCCGCCACCACCAACACCGCATTATGGCTTGCCGCTGTCGTGGATAAACCCGTGATGAAATCCATGGAGATGTCTTGCAATGACTACTCGAGAATGGGCAAGGGTTAGAGGAGACCCGGCGTCTTGGTCCTCCGTGCCTTGTGGCGTCGGCAAACGTCACAACTCCGACAGAATACAGCCACCTCCGACAACATGGTGGGCCACCAAAGGAAGCGAGCAACCATCTTCAATGTCTTGTCGGAGGAGAAGTGACCGCTCGGGCCACTGTCATGGCACTCCTCCAATATCAGCTATCGAAGCGCGGGCACCGCGGGAACCACCACCTGCTGCGTGCTGCACCGTCACCAATACGGTGCCTCAAAGAAAAATCTTCGAGCGTCGAATTCCCCATGCGCCTCGTATCCCTCTGTGAAGAGCTTCACAAGGAAGGCATCCTCGTGGATGGTGAGAGACGCGACCCGCATCATCAGGTCCGGTCGCCGTGAGAGTGCGTCAGCTGGGTTGATGCGACCCGGCCGGTACACGATCTCGTAGTCGAAGTGCGACTTGAGGTACTCCACCCAACGTGCTTGCCGTCGACTCAGGTTCGTCTGCATCTTGAAGTACTTCAACGCGTGGTGGCCGGTGTAGACCGTGCATTTCCGTGCCTCGAGGTAGCACTGCCAGTTTTGAAGGCTGCGACCACGTCGAGCATCTCCTTGTCATGGGTGGCATAGTTCAGCTCCGCCCCGTGCAACTTGCACGAGTAGTAGGCGACCGGCTGCGACCCGTTGCCAAATTCCTCAAAAGGATCCCACCAATGGCCAGGTCCGATGTATCCGTCGCCATTTCAAACTTACAGTCGCTGTCGGCCAAGTGCAAGGCCGGTGCGGAGGTCAGAGCCCTTTTGAGGTTCTCAAAGGCTTCTTGTTTTCTAACTCCCCAATTCTACTCGCGATCCTTGCGAGTGAGATTGGAGAGTGGCGCTGACACTCCCCCGTAGCCAAGTATGAACCTACGGTAGTAGTTGCAAACAATTGCACGTCGTGTACATTGTGCAACTTCGGCCACTCTTACATGGCTGACACCTTGCGCGGGTCCATGTCAATCTTTCCATTTCCAATCATGTGTCCAAGGAATTCAACTTTCCCCATCGCGACCTCGTACTTGGAGAGCTTTGCAAAAAACTTCTCCTTCCTCAAAATCTCGAGGACCTTCTTCACATGCTCCTCATGCTCCTCCGCCTTCCTGCTATACACCAAGATGTCGTCGAGGTACACCACCATGAAGTCATCCAATTACGGCCTGAAGATGTTGTTCATCGCCGCCATGAAGGTGGCCGGCACATTGGTCAACCCGAAAGGCATCACGAGGAAGTTGTAGTGTCCATAGCGGGTGCGGAAGGCCGTCTTTTCCACATCATCTGTTGCGATGCGGATCTGGTGGTAGCCGGAACGGAGGTCGATCTTTGTGAAGAAGCGAGCCGCACGGAGCTGATTGAAGAGCTCTTTGGCTCGTGGAAGCGGATACCGGTTCTTGATGGTCAACTCGTTCAACGCCCGATAGTCCACGCACATGCACCTCTCCCCCGTCTTTTTCTGCACAAACAAGACAGGTGCAGCGTAAGGAGACGAGGATGGGCAGATGAAGCCCTGCTCCGTCATCTCGGTGAGTTACTTCTTGATCTCCTGTAGCTGCGCGTCACTCATGCGGTACGTTGCATGAACAGGCGGGCGCGCTCCAGGTTTGAGGTCGATGCAATGGTCCACGTCCCGCTTTGGTGGCAGACCTGCCGGGAGGGTGTCGGGGAACACGTCCTCAAACCCCGTACACACCTTCCGAAGCCCCTAGGACACCACGGCAAACTTGCCTTGGACCCACGGCTGCTCACGAGTCGCCCCATGCGCCACAGCAGGCGCCACGTCCTCTGGTTCGTCGCAATCGTCCTCCACGTCTTGCACGAAAGACTGAAAAATCTGCTCCTTTCTTCGAGTCGCGTGCTTGAGCTGCACCAAGTTCAACATCATAGGCGCCGATTCCTCCTTGCGAGGCACCGACTGCTGCGGTGCTTCCTCCTCGCAAGTCTCCTCCTCTGCGGCCTCTTCCTCAGACTACGTAGGCAAGGGATACTCCTTGTCTCAGAGCTTGACTGAGACAGTGTGTGCCTTCCAATTGACGACGGGGTTGTACTTGTGGAGGAAGTCATGACCGAGGATCACATTGTAATCCTTCATCGGGCACACCCGGTATACGATCGTTATGAAAAGCTTCCCTATGCGAATGGAGAGGGGACGGGCCAGGTATCCCACTTCAATTGTGCCATCCACTTGGTTAGCGGTCCGCTTCCTGCTCGTGAGCGCAAGGCCCCACTTCCGAGCACACTCCATGCTCACAAAACTGTGGCTCGCGCCACAATTTAGCAGACTTCCCACCTTCTCCTTGACGCCTTTCACTCGTGCCTCCAAGAGAAGTGCGGGCTGCTCCTCCTCATACCTCATGTCCCATGCCTTGACCTCGGAAACCCCCTTACTTGCCACAAGGCGTTTGGGTGGGCGGTCACCTGGCAGTTTGGGCTGAGAGGAGCCAGGAGTAACGCCATCTACTCCTGGCTCTCCTCGTTTCCCGACTCCTTTGTTGCTTTCCCTACTTCCTTCGTGGCTTGCTTCCCCATCCCTTGGTGCTTACCCTCGCCATTGCCCTTCTTTGGACTCTGACTATCACGCGCAATATGGCCAGGCTTGCCACAGTTGTAGCAATTGTGCTATTACAACGCTGCGATCTCCATGGGTGTGTCGTCGCTCTCGGCCTGCTTGCCCTAACCACCACCAAATGAGTTGTGGCTGTTGGCATGAGCCTGTTGCACGCGCGAGTCGTACCGTTCCGTTGCTGCGCCGACAGGTCGTCGTTGAGGTCGTGCATCACCGTCACAGGGTGGACGTTGTTCTTGAGGCCGTTGGTGTAGTGGAAGCACAATTCGTACAAGTCAAAGACACAGTTGGCGACGATCTCACAAAACCTGTGGGTGTAGTCGGCGATGCCGCCAGTTTGGCATAGTCGATGCAGCTTCGCACACGCGTTGTTCCTCACGTCACCCACGGTGAAGCGCTTGATGAACGACTCCGTGAACTCCTTCCACGAGGTCGGCCATTTGAGGGTAGGGTCACCACTGCTACAGGTTGGAGCCGATGGGGTTGAGATTCTGGTCGCGGCCATAATGCCGGCGACCATTGCTGCTCCACTGCCATGTGCATCGGACCGCATTACATCGGCCCACCAATCCAATGATGCCCCTCTCAACAGGGTCACGGCATAGTCGCGGCACGCCTCGTACCTTGAGGCATCCACGCCGATGGCGGTGAAGTATAAATCCAGTCTGACTATCCAAGAGTGTGGAGGTGGCCCATCCTCCTTCGATGGGTCGAACGGCTTGTTCTTTCGACCCATCGAAGGAGGATGGGCCACCTCCACACTCTTGGATAGTCAGACTGGATTTATACTTCACCGCCATCGGCGTGGATGCCTCAAGGTACGAGGCGTGCCGCGACTATGCCGTGACCCTGTTGA
>SZWC01002520.1:38646-53202 GCA_023375785.1 Penium margaritaceum | reverse complement strand
CGTGCCGCGACTATGCCGTGACCCTGTTGAGAGGGGCATCATTGGATTGGTGGGCCGATGTAATGCGGTCCGATGCACATGGCAGTGGAGCAGCAATGGTCGCCGGCATTATGGCCGCGACCAGAATCTCAACCCCATCAGCTCCGGCTTGGGCGGGCTTGGGACGCACACCGCAGGTACGTTTGCAGTGGCAACTGCCACTGGTGTTGTTACTTGACTCTTCGTGAGCTCTTGGTTGAGGTACGTGTTTTGCTTCTCCAACAGGTCCATCTTGGCCTACATGTTGGTGAGCAACTTCTGCAATGCTGCGGCTGCTGTTACCTTGCCTTGCACGTCAAACGCCGTGGCCAATGAGTATGTGCCGGATGAAGTCATCTCTGCGTCCGGTACAACTTCTTCCTCAACGGGTCCTCCGGTTATCGCCTTGTCACCGGAGTGTGTGGTTGGCCTTGGGCACGGATCCGCCAAAGAGACAATATGTGTACTGGTCTATGCTGACCTGGATAGGTTGCCACGTAGATGATTGTGCCCTTGAGCCAAGGGTGGCTCTGATACCAAGTGTGAACCGGGCGCTGTGTGCTAGCCTCAACCGGATAGTGTAGGCACCAACAGGCGGCAACGGCGACCAAAGGGAGGCCGGTGCACACCTCCCGCGTTTGTGGAAGGATAGGGTCGTCTTGGGGGAGCACAGAAACACGTATGGCATAGTGGGAGTAAACTGTACTTCTTCTTCAAGTGTCAACATACAAGACTATGTGTACATGATGACACATCCTAGGCGACCCGAGGTCGCCGAGCCATACGCAAATCGGTACGGACCTGGGATGAGAGTTATTGCCTCAGTATCACATAGCTCATCTTCCCAGATTTCGGACGCACCAAGAATCGCATCATTCCGTGGAGGAACGGCCGAGATATGGCCGTTTCCATGAACCACGACAATCTGCCGCTGGCAGCACCACTAACGACGGTGACGGCTTCCCGACGCGCACTTTCTGGCAATAACACATCGGGGCACCATTCTGAAGCGCCCTTGGTCCTCAATGATCCTTCATTCATGATTAACCGGGCCTCAAGGTGCGCTTCGGCCTTGTTGGTTCTTCCGAGGGTCGAGCCTTGGTCCTTGGGGATGAATTCCCGTGTAAGCCGGACAATGCCAACGGCACTGATAACAGCTTGAGGCTTCCTTGAATGTATAATCTGAGTGTGGATTTGGAATCTAAAGGAAAAACCGTGCGAGATCGACCCAAGAACGGGACCGATCCATCAAGAATTGAGGAAGTTACGCCCGGCCAAAGGTTGGACCGGCCGAGGGGAAAACAGGTGACGGGAATTCATCCCCACGGACTAAGGCTCGACCCTCGGAAGACCCAACAAAGCCAAAGCGCGCCTTGCGGCCTGGTTATTCAATGAATCAAGGATCATTGAGGGCCAAGGGCGTTTTGGAATGGCGCCCCGATGTGTTATTACCAGCAAGGGCGCTTCGGGCGGCCGTCACCACTGCTAGTGGTGCTGCCAGCGGCAGATTGCTGTGGTTCACGGAAACGGCCATATCTCGGCCGTTCCCCCCCGGAATGATGCGATTCTTGGTGCGTTGGAATGATGGGAAGATTAACTACGTGATTCTGGAACAGTAACGCTCATCCCAGGTCTATACGGAGCCGCGCACGGCTCGGCGACCTCGGGTCGCCTAGGATGTGTCATCATGTACATATAGTCTTGTATGTTGACACTTGAATAACAAGTACAGTTTACTCCCACTGTGCCACACGTGTTCCTGTGCTCCCCCAAGATGACCCTACGCTTCTGCAACCCCGGGAAGGTGTGCACTGGCCTCCCTTCGGTCGTCGTTGACGCCGGTTGGTGCCTACACCATCCGGTTGAGGCTAGCACACCGCGCCCGGTTTACATCCCGTCACCTGTTTTCCCCTCGGCCGGTCCAACCTTTGGCCGGACGTAACTTCCTCAATTCTTGATGGATTGACCCCATTCTTGGGTCGATATCGCACGGTTTTTCCTGTAGATTCTGAATCCATAGTCAGATTATACATTCAAGGAAGCATCAAGCCGTGACCAGTGCCGTTGGCATTGTCCGGCTTACAGTAAGAGTAATAGAGGAACTTAGGGTTAAGGTAAGAGTTCATGACAGAAACTTTTGTTTGAACTGGTACACGGGCCTTAGCCCAGATAGGGACAGTGGCCTGTAGCCGTTGGATTACAGGCCCCCAAGTGTGATTGGGGTCTAATGAAGGACAGAACATGTGACCAAGAATGCGGACAGGTTCAGTGGGGAGAGAGTAGGGAGACGAGGGTACCAATGGGGTGTGATCTCCAATGCGAATGAGGTGGATCTTGCGGTAGTTGGTGCGGGGCCATCTAAAGTGTGCCGTGGTACAAAGAAACACGTTAGGAGATTTGTTTCTGGCAAAAATGCAGGTTATCTACTGATTTGTCATTCGTGACCCTTATATACCCCCAACTCAGAATGTGATATAACATCCGCGACCACCCCAGAATCATAATCCAAATTCACCCCCCACCAAAAAGCCTCTTCCACCCCTTTCTAGCAACAATGAGCACCATCACCCCACCCGTTTTCACCATACTCAAACAGTGACGCTCATCGCTACAACATCATGGTAAAAACTGGCATACATCGCTAGATTGCTACCCTCCATTGCATCCATCATGATGGAAGACTGCGATAGCATTCACGGTGTTGGGGAGCGAGGGCAATTTGGTCCACGACTGTGTCGATCGACAGCCGTTCATTGGTACTTGCTCAACCACTACCTCTCTCAGTTCCCCCCAACCCCCCCCCCCCCNATCCATCATGATGGAAGACTGCGATAGCATTCACGGTGTTGGGGAGCGAGGGCAATTTGGTCCACGACTGTGTCGATCGACAGCCGTTCATTGGTACTTGCTCAACCACTACCTCTCTCAGTTCCCCCCAACCCCCCCCCCCCTTGTTACGCCGAGTGGGAAGTAAGTGGTTCATAAAAATGAGGTGCGGGACCATAGAAATTTGGAGGATTTGGCACAAATTGATGATTCGTATGAATCTATAAGTATGCTTTGATGAGAAGTATCGAGTAAGTCAAGCACATAAATACATTGACAAGATTTAGAATGAGGCATGATTTGGGTCCTTGCCCTTCGAGCCCAGCGAAACATGCGAGGTCGTGCCGTGAGTGGATGCCTCAACAAGCTCTATCAAGAACTGGAGGCGGGTTTGGGAATATCGAGGTGCGGTTTTATATAGATCTAGCACCATCGAGAAGTTGACCAAGTAAGATTCATTGATGTAGTTCGTGACCATTCTGGAACAAACCGCCGGAAGTCAGGGTAGGTGGCTAAAAAGCCCTTCACCCATTGGTGTAAAAGTCCTAAGGTTGTTGCACGATGGGCCATGAATGAAATGACAAAACTGCCCACTCTCGGAGTTTAGGGACTCATGTACATGAGGGATGCAACACTTTGTCCCCTTTTTATCGCGACGTCCCAAAATGCTAGCAGACGTAGGCCAGTGACGATGACAGTAGGCGTCAATCAAGTGATCAACCTCTAACGGTTGATCACCTCTAACCTCCGGTAGAATTTTAGGACTCCCTGGTGTTGTGGTTAGTGTCTTAACCTTGTCACTTGACCAAATACTCGACCGTTTTTCTACGGTATTGATGTCCGAGGATATCTTTAACCACATGCTCCATATCCCGTCCACTTGTACAGGAGATGGGGGTGTAATGTCTCTTTCGGGTAAGGTTGTGTTGGAGTCCTCGTAGTGCTCAAGTTTGTTGTCGTGCAGGCAAACTCGAGTGAAGAGAGGGGTTTGCATTCGCTCGATCTCAAATGGTCCCAACAAGCAGGAGTTGAGCTTTACAAAGTCTTGTTGTCGGAGTTTGATGTTCGTCGAGCTGAGGGGAACACGATTGTGAGCGCTAAACACGTTATCACTGTGATTTCAATCGACCGCTCACTTCATGGCTGCTCATGTATTCACAAGAGTCTGCCGCGTTTCTTCCCAGATGTATGGAGAAGTCCCTACGGTGGATATTGAATGCGAGATGTTTTCTCTCGCTCTACAGTCCTGCCGGTGTGGCGAGAAGTTTGCCACAAACTATTTTGAAAGGCATTTTACCTATTACGGTGGAAGTGGTGGATTTGTAGGTGAGTTCCACAGCTGGCATTTTGGCTGCCCAATCGATGTCGTGTCGTTGACACGAAGTGTAGAGAAGTTGTTCGAGAGTCTGATAAGCATGCTCCATATGCCCGTAAGTTTGAAGATGGAACGCAGTTCATAGCTGTTTCTGACTACCGTAACGTGTCATCAATTCACGCCAAAAATGACAACTGAAGTGGCCACCTCTTTTGTTGAGGATGGTACGTAGCACGTTGTGCAACCGTACCACCTGTTTAAGAAGCAGCCGCATTGTTCCCTCTGCGGTGACGGTGGTCACCGTTGGGAAGAAGTGCAGAATTTTACAAAATCTTTCCACTGCCACGAGAATGGCGTCATAGCCCTCGAGAGTAACGGGTAAACCGATCATGAAGTCCATGCCGATGTTGACCCACAGCTTTGTTGGAACAGGGATTCGTTGGAGTAGACCAGGTGGCCTCGTGTGTCAGGATTTTTTTTCTTTGTCAGGTGTCACACGATTTGTAGAATGCTGACATGTTGATCTGCATCTTGTCCCACCAATAATACCTTGCCAGTTTCATCCGTGTTTTGTCATTGCTGAAGTTTTCACCTTCATCTGTCTCGTGGCATTCCTCTAATAGCATTTTCTACAGCTCCTTGTTCGGGGGAACCAGGACCGGGCGAGTCAATTGCGAGCAGGGGTGGTCAAACCAAAACTTTTTTTTGTACCCGTCCAACTCCTCAAAACCCTTTGCAAAAATTCTTGCGAGGTACTGGTCTTGTTTAATGTGCAGAAAGTTGACCTCGACCATTAGATGTCGCCGAATCAGGGCATACGCCGGACTAGTCTTTCCAGGTCGATACTCGATGCCGTAGTCGAAGTTGGACTCAAGGAACTCCATACATTGAGTTTGTCGACGGCTCATGTTTGGCTGAGTTTTGAGATATTTCAAATCGTGATGGTCGGTGCGGATGATATGTCGTTGGCATCACAAGTAGCATTGCCATGTCTTGAACTTGTTGAATATGTTTGTCCCTTGTTCAGTGTTATATCATGGATCAGGTATGCTTTGTCACTTGTGGAGGTGTGACCCCTGGATCCGTTGATGGGTGAATCAACTATGCTCTATGGCATGTGAGATATTATTTGCGAGAACACCATATGGGTGAATGGTTTACCTGGCCATTTTGTTGATTTAGCCAAGTGAGAGGTCATGAGTTCAATCCTGGCCCCATTAACATCTTCGTTGTTATGGAAGCTTCCAAGTCCAAAACTCCGTAGCTTCTTGGAAGCTACGTGGTTGGTTTATCACCTTGGCACTGGGATGCTTATGTGTCACGCCCACAATGAGAGTCCGTCGATGATGTGGCTGGGTTAGGCCACTTGCCTTACATGCTGATCAATGAATCCTTGCTTGATGCTCTCTTGGGTATTGACGACTTGAGCTCTTCTTGAGATGTAATGCAAAGGCGTTAATACTCTTGAATGTGAAGTGTATGCTTGATTAAGTTTGGGGTATACGACACATGCCTGCACAGGAAAAAGGTGCAAAAACCTTCGTGAGTTTTTTGGTTTTGTGGCTTCTCGGTCGGAGGTGGTTAGCTCAATAGCTAACAAAGTGTTATGGGCCCACACCTTTGGTTAGAGAAGTTTCAACCGCTAAGTCACAAGCAATGAGAGCGCCTTTGCTCTCACCCAACTTCTATGTTTGTAGGTCAACATTATCAGGAGGGGCTTTCAACACATTTACATATTTTTGCATTGGGAGTTGACATCAGCCTCCATCAGCCTACATCTGCTTGCATTAGCCTACATCTGCTTGCAATGGCCAACATGAACAGGGCAAGAAGTTTCCTCTTCTCACCACCAGCCTACAACGGCCTCAAACATAGGTGCATCGGCATCAACTACAGGTACAGCAGCCGTAGAAGTTGTAGTTGTGTTGATGGCAGGTACAGGGGAACCAGGGCACTATTCTTCCATCCTTAAGCTTGATAGAGAGGGGTTTTCTCTCTGGAAGTGGCAGTTTGGAATCATTATGGAGGATAGTGACTTGCTAGGATGTTTTGATGAAACAATCCCTGCACCAAAGGAAGAGGGTGTTGACCTTGTGGCATGGGTCAAGCTCAACAGAAGGCTCTCGCTGTTCTTGTGTCCTCCATACAACCCTCAGGTTGTTCACACATTAGTGGTTGTACAATGGCAGCCATAGCATACACCAAACGAGGCAAGGTGTTTCAGCCCTCACTTGCCAGCCTTTTTACTTCTACAAAACCTCATCTACATGAGCTTGGTGAAGGGGAGGATGTCTCGGACTTTATGCAGAATTTTGAGATGCTCTTGCAAAAAGCCACTGGCATGGGGTGGGACTTGAAACCCGATATGCATGCCATGATTTATCTGATGGATTTTTCTGACCCCAGCTCATCTGTCGCAGAGCTGGGATCCCATGATCACAGTGAAATGAGGGTTGATTAAAGATGAAGTTTCTTACACCACCGTCTCGGAGTACGTCCGGAATGAAGACATGCGTCACAACAGTAGTGAAGCAAACTTGGCTGCCTCTTCCTCACAGAGTAGTGGCACCTTTCACAATACCTCCTGCTCTGGACAAAAAGGAAAACAATAGCACTAGCAGCCATGGAAGGGGTGCAAATTTCCAAGGGAACTGCCATAACTGCGGCAAGGCTGGACACTGGACTTAAAAGTGTAGGACATCCAAGGAGGGAGGAGATAAGAATGAATGGAGAGAGGGAAATGGTGGGAAGGATCTCACAAGCTTGACGGCTGAGTGTGCCTCCAATAAAGGGAGGGCGATATGGAGGCCTGGAGCCTATGACCTTGATTCAGGCACAAATGAACACACCACTTATTAGAAAAGAGACTTTATCTCTCTTGCTCTATACAATAAGAACTTCTAAGTTACTAGCGACAATGTTGAGGGAGCTGAGGAGATTTGGAAATAAGCTGGTTACAGTGGGTGTCAACGATGCAGACTCCGACCTCAAGCTAGAGGGGGTACTCTACTTGCCCTCCTTCACAGCCAACCTCGTCTTCGTCTCTAAGATAACGGACCACGGCATGACAGTGGTCTTCACAGAGAAGGAAGTAGTAATAGTCCCTACGAATGACATCAACATATCCTATTATGCCAAGGAGGTTCTTGCATAGGTCCCTTGCGTTGCGGTCTTGCAGATCGAGATGGAAAAATCAAAGGCTGAATCTTCGGCCAAGAGTCATTGGAAGTGGAAGAAGTGGCAGTGGAAGATTTGGCAACAAAACCGGAAGTAAAATCAGCCACCGGGGCTGTTTATTCCAGCCAGGATCTTGTGTGAGCCATGCCTTCAGGGCAAGGCCAAGAAGAAACCCTTCAAGCACAATGGTACGCGAGTTCTTGCATCCCTTGACCTCATCTACTCTAATATGTGTGTGGTCCCTTCAGTGTACCATCTTCAGGATGTAGCAGATACATCCTCACATGCATTGACGATAACAACCACAAGGTCTGGATATACTTTCAAAAAAAAAAAAGTGAGGTGAATGAAAATCTGCAAGCTTTCATCGCTATGGTTGAGCGACAGAGTGGAAAAAAGGTGAAGGCCTTCAGGACGGATAATGGGGGAGAGTATGATGCTTGCATGGAGTGTCTTAAGACATAGGGAATTGAACACCATAAATCTACCCCCTACTCACCTCAAAGTAACAACGTAGCAGAGAGGATGAACCAAACCCTCCTAGGCATGACAAGGTGTATGCTCTTTGTCGCCAAGCTGCCTCCTAGGTTTTGGGCTGAAGCAGCACATACGGCTACCTATCTTGTGATCCTGACATCTACGACAGCTCTGTGAAGGAGAGGCAAGAAAAAGGAGACACAACAGCTGAAGACGCCTCAGGAAGCATGATCTGGCAGGAAGCCGGACGCCTACGATCTCAAGGTTTTCATTTGTGCCAACTTTGCCAAGGTCCAGGTCGGTGAGGGCTTTCAAAAGCTCGGGACAAGAGCACAAAGGTATATTTTCATCAACTACGACACCCCCCATAGAGCTTATAGACTGTGGGACCAAGGAACCAAGAAGGTCATCTGTAGTAAACATGTGGATTCCTAGAAAGGGTTTGTGAGGTAGGGAGAGCTTCCTGAAGTTGAGAACACTTAAAAACAGGGAGAGTAGCTCACCCTTCTTGAGGAGGGAGACAAAGCATTAGTTATGATTAATCACCATTAAATCATACAGTCAACAATTTGTGTATCAAAAAGTGTATTCCTACATGAAAACATTTATCAGAAATTGTCAACATCAATTCATGTCACTCTAGCCCAGATATGCATTCCTTGTATTAGGTGTGAGTTCTTATGGATCATATGTACAATGTACAAGTTTTTGTTTGAATTCAATTTTCATTGATATGTTCGCTTATCAATACACTTTTCAATCCACAGTTTCAGGGATGAGATGACTGGCCATATATGAAGCACCAATAACATGGCATGGGCTGGCTGCTGCAATAGGGAGAGGAGCTGATGAAGATGACTCGGAGGACTCAGTATCCAAGTCCTACGTATCTGATCCTCTAGACCATCAGGAGGATGCCTCTCCCATCGTCAGCGATGCACCAGACCTCCAGCCTCCACATCAAGAGCAACAACCAGCAGGTCCAAGAAGCAGTTGACGTCTCAAAGTACCTCCACATGGTTAGGAAACATATAGGGATGAATTCATAGGCTTAAACTATTTGTTCCTTGTTGAAGCCAGCGTCAGTCGCAGAGTTACTCACTTGGCTTGAAAATGCTGAGTGGGATAAAGCAATTTGCAGTGAACTTAGGTCCATCGAGGAGAATGGGACATGGGTGCTGGTAGACTGACTAGTTGCGGCTCACGTTGTGTGATCCAAGTTGGTCCTAAAATGATAAAGGTAACAGGATGGCAAGATAAACAAATACAAGGCTTGGGTGGTAGCAAAGGGGTTCTCTCAACGGCCTGGTGCATAGTACGATGAGACCTTTGCTCCAATGGTGACATTTGCCTCCATCCGATCAATGCTCACCAGTGCTGTTGCAAAGAACACAGATGTCCAGCAGATGGACATCAAAACAACCTTTTTTATGTCAAATTGACAAGGAGGTAGTGATGGAGTTGATGCTCCCAAGGGCAAGGTGTGCAGATTGCTAAAAATACTCTATGGACTAAAATAAATGCCCAGACTTGGTACCAGGAGACTTAGATACATTCATGGCTAAGGAGTCCTTCATAGACTGCGATAACGATTCTAGCATGTACGTGCATGAGAGCGACAACGAGACTATGTTGGCCGCCTTGTACGTTAATAACTTGATTCTATGCTCTTCTTCAACGGGTCTGCGAGATGATTTTAAGGGGGCAGCTGAGTAACAGATTAGAGATGAAGGACATGGGGCCTCTTGATTTCTATCTTGAAATTTCCATCAAGCGTGACAGAGCAGCAGGTACCATCAGCCTCAACCAGAAAAAATGCATTGAATCCATCGTCAAACATTAGGACATGGCAAATCGCAAGCCTGCCAGCACATCCATGAGCCCATAATGCAAGCTCTCCACCTCAGTGTCCCCATCCAACGAAGCGCAGAAAACTCACATGCTGGGCATCCCATATGAGTATGCAGTGGGCACTCTCATGTATGCCATGGTCGCCACCTGACCAGATATTGCCCATGCTGTTGACCAGGTGAGCCAGTTTGTGGCCAATCTTGGTCCACTCTGAAGCGCATCATGCGCTACCTTAAGGGGATGTGGTATGTGGGGCTCTAGTTTGGAGGCGTCGTTGGATCTGCGTCACTCCGTTCCATGTGCTAGACCGACACCGGTTGGAGAAGCAATGTGGATGAAAGAAAATCCACCTCCGGCCTTGTGTGTACATTGAATGGAGGTGTTGTCAGTTGGGTGAGTCGCAAGCAGGAATGTCTCTCTCTATCAGCAGCTTAAGCTGAGTACATCGCCTTGGCTGAGGTGTCTAACGAGATGCCGTGGCTATGCAGCTTGCTATATGAGATGAAGATACCATAGGCAACGACAACAGTCGTCAAAATCGACAAAATATGCAAAATTGACATGTCTAAGAACCCTGTCCTGTCTAGGCGCATAAAGAACAATGAAATCTGCCATCACTTTGCTCGGGACTTGGTCTACAAGCAGACAGTGGAGCTCGAGTATGTTGGTACCAAGCTGGACCGGGCTGACATGCGTATGAAGCCACGTGACAAGGATCTCCACCAGGCAGGCAAGCAAGGGATTGACATGGTCAATGCAGGTGACAAAGAATGGTGATGGCAACTGACACAAGGTGAAAGGAAAAGAATTGTTGAATGTATTTTCCCCTTGTTCATTGTTGTAGGATGGATCAACAATGCTCTGCCCCTTGTGGAGGTATGACCCTTGGATTCGTTGTAGGGTGAATCAACTATGCTCTGTCTTATGTGAGGTATGACCTGTGGGTACACCATGTGGGTGAATAGTTAACTTGACCATTTTTTTGATTTGGCCAAGTGAGAGGCCATGAGTCCGATCCTTGTCCTATGCACATCTTGATTATTACTGAAGTTTCCAAGAAAGAAAACCCCATAGCTTCTTAGAAGCTACATGGTTGGTCTGTCACCTTGGCACTAGGATGCTTATGTGTCAAGCCCACAGCGCAAGTCCATTGGTTATGTGCTTAGGTCAGGCCACTTCTCAGGAATGTAATTTTTATTTATAAGATTGGACAGAAATTCAGAAAAAGACTTGTCTTGCATGCTGGTAAATTGCTTTATTCTCTCTTGCTTATTGATGACCGGAGCTCTTCTTGAGATGAAATGCGAAGGCGTTAGTACTCTTGAAGGTGAAGTGCATGCTTGATTAAGTTTGAGGTGCATGGCACAGGTGCTTAAAAAAACAGGGTGTAGAAACCTTTGTGAGATTTTTGGTTTGCGGCTTCTCTGCTACAGGTGGTTAGCTGAATAGCTAACAAAACGTGTGTACGAGTGTGGGCATTTATGGCTCGTGTACTATATAGTTGAGCTCCTTTCCGTATAGTTTTTGCGACATATACGTGGCCGGATGTTCACCACCACCATTATCTTGGAGGAGAACGACTCCAATTGCCCAATCAAATACGTCAGTGGCCATAACGTAGTCCACTATTGCATTTACCAACCGTAAGGCTAGAATAAAAGTTGAAATGTTTCTTAAAGATTTGAACGCTTCTTGTCTTTCCCCCCTTATTCCACTAGTTACTTTTTCATTGAGATTGGAGAGAGGCACGGATGACCGAGCGTCATCCTTTGCAAAGTGATGGTAGGATTTGCAGAACCAAAAAAACACTTTGACATCTCGAACATTCGCAGGCGTCGACTAAATAACGACCGCATCCACCTTTTTCTTATCCATGGTGATTCTTCCACTGCAAATGATTTGACCCAAAAAGTCGATTGACTGGCGACCGAAATTACACTTTGAGAGATTGAAAAAAACTCTCTTTCTCAAACCTCAAGAACGTTTTTAAGATGTCCATTATGGTACGTCTCTGCAGTAGGATGTCGTCCAGGTACACGAAGATGAATTTGTTGAGGTAGAGGCGGAATATGTTGTTCATCGCCGCCCTAAATATTGCGGGGGAATTTGCGAGTCCAAATGGCATAGCCATGAACTCAACGTGCCCGTATCTTGTGCGGAAGGCTGTTTTCTCGACGCTTTCATCAGATTCGTGGATCCAATAACAGCCACTATGCAAGTGAACTTTGCTGAAAATTCCTTTTGGAGTTGGTCAAAACGTTTGGCTGCTCGTAGAAGAGGGTAGTGGTTCTTGATGGTGATATCGTTGAATGCTTGATAGTTCACACACATACGTATTTCTCCGGTTTTACTTTTTACAAAATTTACGTGTGTTGAGTAGGTTGACGTGGAAGGTCTAATGAACCCGTAACTGAGCATCTCGTATAGCAGATTCTTGAGTTCAGTCCGCTCATCATCACTCATCCGATAGGTCCCCTTCACCGCCAGTTTGCTATCCAGCTTGAGGTCTATCTTGTTGTGTTTTTTCACCTTAGCATGCCCAAGGCAGCGCTGGGAGGCATCGACAAGCTGCTGGAGGGGGGAGATCTTAGCATTTTACTGTAGATGCCTAAGGGCTTCTCCAAATCCAGATTGGATTAAAGTTCCTGGAAGCTCATGAGTTGTTGAATCCGGTGGAAGTTGTTTCACCGGAATCGGAAACGTAACGAGGGAGATATGGGCTTCCAAAGTTGGAGTGTGTGCTGCGGCTTTGGGAGCCGGCCGCGGTTTGACTTCTGGTGAAAAATCCACCGGAACGAGGGACTCAGCCAACTGTACTTCTGAAACTCAGAAGTACAGTTTGTTACTTGGGGACTTGGTCAAAATTTCGACTGCAAGTCCGCGGACAAATTTCGAACCACATCAATAGCTATCACCAAACACAATGATTAACTCATCAAAACGCAACTCAAAAGCACAGGGAGCACCGTCACTATGTGTAGGGACATTTGCGCCTCCGAGAAGGCATTTTGATGGGTCCTTGATCTGCAAGGGTGCTCTAGCAGGCACCACACGTGTGGCTAAGTGAGCGGCTAGATTGGTGTGACGCGCTTCAGCAGATGTAGCGGGAGCTACAGCTAACAAAATCGCACGCAATTTGGTGGGTTCGGAAGCTTGAAATTAGCTCTACAACTGTCATTTCAAGCCCAAAAACTAATGCAAAGTTACATTATTCCTTTCGCAAAAGTGGTTGTTTCTCAACTCTGTCCAAATCACAGAAACACAGCGTGAGGCGACCAGAAAGCTCACGCTTAGACTCAGAGCTCGCACACAAAAGTAGTTGTGAACAAGTGAAGACCCTTCCAGCCACGTTGGAACTGCCACCACCTGGGGGCGAGTTTCAAACAGAGGGTTATGGGCCCACTTCCCTGACCGGTCTGCATATCACTCACAAATTTTGCAGCGGACGGGATTGGTGTCGAGGACGACATTGCTGTCAGACTCTAAGGTCCTGGAGTGGACGACTACATAAATGGCACAGAAGGAGACGTAGTCCATTCAGAAGTATACGGACGGCCCCGGCTTTGGGCTATGTAGGTGGCACTTCGAGCTCCACCTTGAGCATACGGGGCTACTGGAGGTCATAAAGGAAATAGAAGTCCTCGATGAAGCGAAAGTGATGGAAGCACTGAAGGAGGCCTTCACAAAGAAGAATATGGAGGTGCTGATGCTGGTGGTGTCCGGTACGACCGAGTTATAATGGGGCTACTTCCAAGGCTACAAGCTGGCCGCTAAGGCTTGGCAAAAACTATGTGCCATCCTTCAATCCAAGTCATTGGCGAACAAAATTCTTACAATGAAGTGATTCCTGATGGTGAGAATTGAGGAGAGAGATGATGTCATCTTCGCCATGCAGTAGATTGAGTCGCTCACCTCACAATGCAATGATGTGGGATGGACGATTGACATACAGCTACAGATGGTTGCCCTTCTCATGGCCCCTCTTGATAGTTGGATCCCTCTTATCACCATCTTCGGAGAATGGTCAGAGGACTGGCTCACCTATGGCGTGGTCACAGAGTACATCTGTAATGAGGCGTAGTGACGGAACTACGGGGAGTCCTCGTTTTCTTCATCGGCCCTTGTCACCAAAACACGTGGTGGCGGAAGCGAGGGCAAGGGCGCTGGTGGACGTGGCGGTGACAAGAAGGGCACCAAGAAGGGTGCGTGCCGCAACTGTGGCAAGGAGGGCCACTGGGCCCGTGAGTGCACCAAGGAGGTAAAGGCCGGTGACAAGGATGCCAAAGGCAAGAAGGCACTTCTCAATGACACTGAAAACAACTACCTCTGGAAGGCCAACCCGCGATGCCTTGACTCCGAAGCGGAGGAGCACACCCACATCGAGAAGGTCGGGTTCATCAACTACACCAAGTCCAACAAGTCCATGGTGGTCGCAAACGACAAGGTTGAGCCGGCGGCTGGCCAAGGAGACGTGGATGTGGAGGTGGTGGTTGATTGGAAACGGGTGCAACGCATCATCAAGGACGTGCAGCACGTACCTGCCTTGGATGAGATTCTAAGTGCCAGCCACTTAACGGACAAGGGTTATGAGGTACTCTTCAGGAGAAGGGGGGCAGTCATGCGGAAGGACGGTGGCGGCAAGGCCGTGCTGGAGGCTAATTGCAAGGGAGGCCTCTACATCGTAGAGACCAAGGTGATCCCCATAGCGACAGATTCAATAGATTTGCAGGAACGCACCGTCAACCTGGCCAAAGGAGGGGGGAAGGAGGAGGAGAGAGAGGACGGAGGATGGAGGATAGAGCTGACACCATCAATGTGGGAGGGAAGGGTGGGGGGGAAGAGAGAGAGAAAGACACATAGAGAGAGAGAGAGAGAGAGAGAGAGAGAGAGAG
>SZWC01002520.1:12195-37084 GCA_023375785.1 Penium margaritaceum | reverse complement strand
GAGAGGGAGAGGGGGAGGGGGAGGAAAGGACTAAGGGAGGGAGGGAGGACGGAGAGGATGAAAGGAGAGAGGGAGGGAGGAGAGAACTGGACCAAGGGAGAGAGGGAGGAGATGATTGAGGGCAAGAGGGAGGGGTGATGGGATTGAGGCAGAGAGGATGGGAAGGATGGGAGGAAGGGAGGGAGGAAGAGGGGATGGGGGAAGGCAGGAGATGCGAGGAAGGAGGGAGCAGGTAGGAGGGGAGGGGGAGCGAGGACTTGACACAAGGATAGAGGGTGGAGAGCATTGAACGCACGAGGGAGGGGGGATGGGGTTAATGCAGAGGTGAGGGGAAGGATGGGATGAAGGGAGGGAGAAAGAGGGTAAGGAGGGATGGGATAAAGGGAGAGAGGAAGGGGGGAAAGGACCAAGAAAGAAGGGAGGGGATAGGAGAGAGGGAGGGAGGGACGGGCGGACGGAAGGACGGACGGACGGACGGGTAACAGGGAGAGGGGAGGATGAGAACGAGGGAGAGAAGAGGAGAGGGACAAGAGGAAGGGGGCAAGGGAGAGGGGTGGGATAGAGAGAGGGGAGAGAAGGGATAAAGGGAGAGAGAGGGAGGGGGATGATAGTGAGGGAGAGAGGGAGGGGGAGGACGAAGGGGGGGAGGTACGGGGGACGAAGGGATGGGCGGACGGATAGACAGACGAGGGAGAGAGTGGAGGATGGAAACAAGGGAGAGGGGAGGAGATGGACAAGAGGAAGGGAGCGAGGGAGAGGGGGAGAGGGGGAGGACGGGATCGAGGGAGAGGGAGGGGAGAATGAGAGCGAAGGAGAGAGGGAGGGACAGACGGACGTGTTGGAACAGTGCCCCTTGCCATGGCGACAATGGTCCATGAGTGGATCAAAGCCAGAGGACAGTGACTTAGTGGTTTAAGGAATCCACTATGGTAGTTAAGGACCTAGGTTCAGGTCCGGCCTCTCCAAGTATTGTCATTGTTTAGGTGGAGGAAAATACATGGTCCAGGAGGTTCACCAGAAGATTGAAAGCTTCTAGATGAAGTGTTCTTGCTTCTAGAAGCCGACTGAAGATTCCAGGAATGAGAGGTTCCTTCCAGATGGGATCAGTGCCCCCACAAGGAAATTGAAGGTTCCTAGAAGGGAGATACCTTCTACATGATGGTTTCTTCATCTAGAAGAAAGCTGTAGGTCCAGGGAAGCAGGCTCATGCCCCATATTAGGATCCTTGAGCTAGAGGCACAAGGATCCAAGTGTGGAACCTTTCGCGTAGCATGCCATTCTAGAAGGCATGGAACTTGCTAGAAAGCTTAGCCTTGTGTGGTTTCTTGTATGAATGGCAAAGACTACACCTGTGGCAATAAAGGCCAGACATTCCTGGCACTAAAAAAAAATGATACAATCATCAGTGTTGACCTAAAATCAATCAACTAGCATTTTTATGTCAAGATGTGATTCACATAGCCAAATCCTTTGCCATCCTTGGACGGACGGACAGATGGACGGATGGGTGGTCGGGCGGACGAACGAAAGCACAGAAAGATGACAGACAGGTGGATGGAAGGAAGGACTCGAGGAAGGCGGAGGGGGAGGGGGCTGTCAGGGAGGGGGAGACGGAGGAAGAAGAAGAGAGGGAGAGGATGGGTGGGCTAGGTGGCAGAGGGGGGTATGGGCAGAGGGACAGAGAACGCACATGAGAGATAGAGAGAGAGAGAGAGAGAGAGAGAGAGAGAGAGAGAGAGAGAGAGAGAGAGAGAGAGAGAGAGAGAGAGAGAGAGAGAGAGAGAGAGAGAGAGAGAGAGAGAGAGAGAGAGAGAGAGAGAGAGAGAGAGAGAGAGAGAGAGAGAGAGAGAGAGAGAGAGAGAGAGAGAGAGAGAGAGAGAGAGAGAGAGAGAGAGAGAGAGAGAGAGAGAGAGAGAGAGAGAGAGAGAGAGAGAGAGAGAGAGAGAGAGAGAGAGAGAGAGAGAGAGAGAGAGAGAGAGAGAGAGAGAGAGAGAGAGAGAGAGAGAGAGAGAGAGAGAGAGAGAGAGAGAGAGAGAGAGAGAGAGAGAGAGAGAGAGAGAGAGAGAGAGAGAGAGAGAGAGAGAGAGAGAGAGAGAGAGAGAGAGAGAGAGAGAGAGAGAGAGAGAGAGAGAGAGAGAGAGAGAGAGAGAGAGAGAGAGAGAGAGAGCGAGGGAGAGAGAGAGAGATGAAGAGAGATAGGGGAAGGGAACGAGGAACAACGGACGGGTGGATGGGATGGATGGACGGACTGAGAGAACGGATGAGCGGACGTGACGGACGGACCGACGTATGGACGTGACAAATGGGCATGACAGACAGAAGGCTGGACGGATGGACAGAAGAAGTGATGGACAGACGGGCCGGCAAACGGGACGGACGGAGAGGGAGCAACGGAGGGGCGGATGTGAGGAGAGGGGGAAGGTAGGAGAGGTGAGGGCCGGGGGGGGGGGGGGGGGAGCTCACCTAAGCTCCCGCCGTGCACCAGCAGGGGGCGCCTCGCGCCAAGGGTTGTGCCGAGCGCCAATGGACGGGTGCACACGCCCACAATGGTGCCGTACGCCAAAGGATGGATGGGCACGCCCACAAAGGCGCCCTGTGCCAAGTCGGGCGGGCACATTCCAAACGGGCACCGAGCACTGAAGGTCGGGGCACCAAGTGCCACAAATGGTGGGGCCAAGCACCAGCAAGGGGGATGCCAACCGCCATGGATGGGAGCGTAAGGACGACGGCCCAGCGTGCACAGGGAGAAAATGAGAAAAATGGAGCTGATGATAGGATTTTCACGCAGCGAGAGTGGGTTACACGGAGACGGAGACAGGGAGGGCGAATCGGAAGCGGAGGGGTGACAGGAAGCAGGAGGAGGACAGGCATAGGAACCGGTGGCCTGATTCCATGTAGAAAAGGATAGATTGGGGATCAAGAGAATGGTTGAGTAAGCATGTGAATGGTACATATGGGCAGGGGTTGGACGCGCCATGGGTGGCGGATGCCATTGGGTTGGCGTGTACACACAACCCAATGGCGTGTAGCCGTTGAGTAGCAAGCCCACTACCCTACTTCGGGGAGAATTCTAAACTAGACATGAGATACTACATTAACTACTTTAACAGGTGAAATATGGCTTTCTTGCTTTTTCTTATTGAGTACGGAGAGGCTATAAGCCATGTGTGCTATTGCATGCTTGGGGAAAACATATAGAAGTTTTGGAGGGGAAGAGGAGTGGGGTTGTGCCCAACTTTCTTGCTAGATGAGGTGGAGAAGGATTGAGCGTATGAAAGTCCAGGTTGCATGAAAGCTAAGGGGTTGAAGAGGGCCAAAGAGGACATCAATTGGGTCTTAGGGGAGGTCAAGAAAGATGTTGTGGAAGTGTTATAGGCACGATGTGAGACCGTGTGCCCTTGGGCATAGAAGAAAACAGTGTTCGATAGGTTTGTCCTGAAGGGAAAAAGGGCAAGGACCTTCTTTATCCGGGTTGAGGAATCGGGTACGATGGGCTACTGGAATCGAGCAAAACAGGATTTTTATCATACTGTTTTTCACACGGAGGTCAAGAGGGAGGTGACCGAATTTGCGACAAATAGAAAGCCAGGGGAATGTTTTGCATTGGTGTTTATTTTGCCAGTTTGTCTCATAGGAGGGGAGAAAGGAATTTATTTGTAAGAGGCGGGAATACACTTTTAGGAGGGCAGGTGGAGGGTGGGGGTAACAGTATGATGGTACCTGGGGACGGGGTGGTGAGTCCCAAAAGAGTCTGGTTGTCAGAAACAAAGGTCGGTGTCAAGACCTTGTCTCGTGTCATGTGGGGTCATGTCCACGGATGTGGGTGGAGTTTGAGAAAATGGAGGATGACAAGGGCTTGGTGTTTAAAAGGGAGAGGAGGGGGGGAGGTGAAAGATGATGGGAGGGGGAAGTCCAGTGAGATCTTGGATGGTGACATAGCGCGTGAGGCATAAGGTACGAGGGAGCGATGCTCCATCTTGGATGATACGAGCCACATGAAAGGGAGGGAGTTGTGGGTGTCAGAGAAAATGGCCTGCCATGCGGGTGGGTAGGAGTAGAATGGTTGGGAGAAAAGGTCACCGAGCATGATTTCTTGAGTCAGAAGCTATTGTTTGGATGGTGGGGCGCCAAAGGGCAAAGAGTCTTTTTTAGATACGAAACAAGTGTAGGAATCTTACTCTTGAGCAAGTTCTTTATAAAGGAGACGTGAGGGTGGAATGTTTGGGCCGGAGGCCATAAGCGTCTTGAGGATGAATCACCAGCGAGGTTAAACCAATGGTAAACTCAGGCGACTGATGAAGGGATGGGAGAGGAATAAGTGACCTTTGGAAAGGCTTGGGTGAAGAATGCCTTGTTTTTCCATTGTTATCCTCTTGGGGCAAGGAAGGCACAACTCCATTTTGCTGCCTGTGCCGCAATGATTTCACTACCAAACTATCCCGACGTCGCCTCTGGCCTTAGGGGGGTAGGCTGTGGCCAAAGAATACAGGTGTAGCCCTCTTGAGATTTCACTCTTTGAGGTGCTGGAGGAATGTAAGTTGTGGAAGAGAGTGTTGATACAATGAATGTGCTCTGAGGAGTAAAACAGGAATTTAGGATTCAGATAGGAATTTATTGCGGAAACTTTGGTATGGACCGCGACACACGCTTTCATGCATAAGGAGACAGCAGCCTGTAGGAATTTGATGACTGGGATCCATGTGTGATTTGGATCGATTTTGGGGTGGAACATGTGACTGAGGATTGGGAATGGTTCCAAAGGGTGAGAGTAAGGGGAGGATGGTACGTCTGGTATATAGTTCCCAATATGGATAAGGTGGGTTTTGTGGTAGTTGGTGCGCAATCCGCTGTAACGGGATGCAGTACATAGGAGCTGTGCAAAGAGAAGGATTTCATGGGGGGAGGGGAGGATCAGGTTGACTCATCTGTGTAGCCAACAAGGGAGTGGAGGGTACTTTAGGAGATCTGTTTTACCTCTGGTCGTGACTGACTGAGGAGGGGGGCCTACCTCAGGAAAAAACAATGACCAGGGGTTGAAATAGGCTTTCTAGAAGGTTCTTTTACTACAGCTGGAAATTTCCAGGGTAGAAAATTTTAACCATAGTTTTGATAATAATATAAGATACTTGTTGAAAGTGGTGTCTTTGATGAAAACTGGAGTCCTTCTGGAGTTTGTTTGCAAGATAAGGGTGTGTAAATCCCAGATATGTTGTTGTCATGTAGAAGCTTTTAGTGCAATGACCTTATCCGTGAGGAAAGAGCACGGGTCCTTCCATCTCTCCAGCAAGATCAGTTGAAAGAAAAAGGCACAAATAAGTGGCCAAAGTGAACCAAATTCATTTAGTTTAAGATTCCCAATGAGAATATGCAAATTAGATGGTTTGAAGGGGAAGAAGAGGAAGATGAAAATGGTGTGAAGTTGCAAAACCAATGAGTGAAAGTGGGGGCATAAAAGAAGACAGTGTTAAACTGTTTCTTCTGTTGATCAATACGGGCACACATTAAATCCTTCCAAGAAAAGCAGGTGCATATCACCACTTTTATAGAGTGGAAAAGGATCTTCGTCTATTAATATTTGCTGAAAGATGAAGTGAAATGATGTTGTCTTCAGTGCGGAATAACCTCCAGTCAAGGAGAGCATTAGAAAATGTCTCCCTCCAACTTTCTTTGTATGATGGACAGAATATATGTCAGACAAGGAGACGGTGAAATACCTTTCTTTGAAAAGGGGAGGTGGGTAAGCAATATATTCAGATGTTGAGTTGTGGAGGAAGACCCATTATAAATTCATTTATGTAAATAATGATAGGGATGGGTATATTTCCTTGTAATCAAAACATCATGTCCGTGGATGGGGGCTAAGTGAAAGTGAGACAGGTTCGATTGCCATGGGTAATTCTGAGTCAGTGGAAGGTTCTAGGAGATGAAAGGCTATCTTGATAAAAAGTAATGTAAGGTCCTGCATGTCCATGTAATGGGTGCGTACTTGAGCTGAAAAGAGGGAGGGCCCTTTGGAAAGATTTTTTCTTTGAGAACTTGGGAGCGAGTCTTTCATTGCATAAAGGAGGTCTTTCTTGGCATGCGACCAAGGATTTGTAGGGGGAAGAAGAACGCCAGCAAGCATACTATTATGACTGAGGAGCCATCGTTTATTGAAGAAGACCAAAACTTTCTCATTCTCGTGAAGGCTAAATTGATTGAATACAACATATTCCTTTTGTTTATTTTTTTGAACGAAACTACATGGAGGTTGAATAGACAGATGAAAAAAGAGGAAATACTGTAGAACTTCTTGTTTTCATTTGAAGTGACATTTTCTTATTCTCCTACGTTCACCAGAATTGTTATGGTATCTTTGGGTGAATCCTCATCCTATTTTTGAAAACTTATCTTCTATACACACAAGAATCCCATAACGTGCACAAAACTACTCCGATTCTAGGGAAAGCTCTGTTGGGAAAGGAGCCATCTGGCTCAGTTTCAGGTCCACAGGAGCAAGTTCCAGGAAAGTACCAGATGCCTGCTCCGATTGCCAATCCGACTTCACCATTGGAAAGATCAGGTGGCAAAATGTCTACGGCCCAAGTTTGAGACCGATCCAACGGTCGGATTGGGAGATATGAATTTTCGAAGTTTCGGGGGTCATGGACCGTCGATGTCTGGGTGGGCATGGGTGATGGCTCCATGCCTTAGCCTGAGAAAAGAAAAAGGCAAGAGGTCCAGGATCAAGACCTGATGGGAGAAATATCCAAAAAGGTCCTTGGTCTTAGGATTGCCTTGTCAGAGTGTGCTGACTAGGATAAAGGTACCTCTCCTTACTTTTTAGGTGAGGTGAGATCCTTGTGTGCTAGCCATGGACACATGGCGATTCTCCATGGATTTGTGGGTTATGTGACCACTAGGAGTGTGCCATGAGAGCATTCTCTAGCTTTCTAGGTCGTGTGTGAGTGGTCAGCCTGATTGCTAGGCTGATTTCCTCCCTTGTGTGAGATTATGGACTCTAGTGTGTGAGCCTTAGCCTCCATGGCTAAGTGGTGTGGCTTGTGAGAGGGCTGACTTGCCCAAGCTCTAGCTCTATATGTACTCCATCATTTTGAGTGATTGAACAACCATTCTTCAGCACAAGTGATGCCCTTCCAATCACACATGCTCGCTGCTCCAAGGCTCCCTCTCTCCTCAAGTGCCAACAAGCTCACGTTCGGCCGCCAAAAGCATGCATGCCCATGATTCTTGGCACTTGGACGTGTGAAAAATCGCTCTCCCAACACGTCAGAGTGCGCCGACAATGAAGTCACATCCATCAGACACAATGTGCACTTGCTAACTTGAATTGTCGAGCTGTCAAGTAGTAATTTTTTAGGGGTGTCTTGTGTGGAGAGAGGGATTAACAGTGTTAGAAAATGATCCCCGGGTGGAGGCAGTTCCAACTTGCCCCAATGGGTCTGCACTGGGTGTTCACGGATTTCTGTTTTGGTGCGGTTTCTGAGTGAGATTTCTGGTCGCATCACGCTATGTTTCAGGGAGTGGAAGGGAGTTGTGAGACAGTCAATTTTGCCTTAGTTGATGGACATGGACATGACCCAAGAAATTTGTAGGACTATTCATTAGCTCTCCAACGCACCAAACCGTGTGTGATTTGGATCACCATAGCTCCCGCTACGTCAGCCAAAGCACAGCACCCCAAACCAGCCACTCAGTTGGCGGCGTGCACCACGTCGCCCGCCGAGGCGCCCTCACACATCAAGGACCCATCAAAATGCCATTCTGGAGGCGCAGATGTCCTTACACGTAGTGACAGTGCCACTCACACCATTGGGGTCTGAATCGATGAGTTAATCATCCAATTTGGTGACGGGGATTGATGTGGTTCGAAACCTGTTCGCGGACCTACAGTCGGAATTTCGACAAAGTCCCCGAGTTACAAACTGTACTACTGAGTTTTGGACTCCAAGCTAGGATCTTGGCTAGGTTCCTCAGTAATAAACTGCACAGCAGAGATCCGGTGAATTATCCACCGAAAACCTTGGCAGCCTTCCGAAGCAAAATCCCCAGATGGAATTTTGTTACTCGTTCTGGTCAATTCTTCACCGGCAGTCGAACCGCGACCGGCTCTCAGAGCCGCAGCGCACATCCCAACTTTGGAAGCCCATGTCTCCCTCGTTACTTTTCCGATTACGGTGAAATAACTTCCACCGGATTTAGCGACTTGTCAACTATCAGGGACAATCCTCCATTTTAGGATCCAAGGAATCCTAAAGCCACTAGATCCAACTGCAAGGATTTTCATCTCTCTGGCGGCTCGCCGGAGCCAGGAGGCACCGCACTTGGGCAAGCAGAGGGACAAATATTCAACATTCTCCCCCTTGCACCTGCCATGTCCGCTGCTCCTGATTGCTCTAACTCATCTTCTGCTGCGTCCTGTAGCCCATCATAGCTAGTCATCCCAAGCACGACCACGCTCATTGCGTGTCGGTCCACGGGCTGCACTTTGGTCAAGAAATCTGCAAGCATGTTGTGTGTATTGCAGTGCTGCAACACCACCTGCTCATTTTCAACCATGTACTGTGCGTAGTGATAATGCACGTCGTTGTACTTCGTACTCGTGTGATGCGTCAGGTTGTTGGTCAGTGAGATGGAACCGGTGTTTTCCTCTTGCACCACCGTAGGCTCCTGCTGCGATACGCCCAGCTCCCCCAGCAACATGCACATCCACACCACCTCCTGGACTGCCTCGACCTGTGCGTGTACTCTGCTTTCAGTGTGGAGGTGGTGATTCAACCTTGCTTTTTGCTACACCACGAGACTGTTGCACCAGTATGGAAGAACACGTAGCCGAATGTAAACCTCCGCTTGTCCACATCACCGGCATAGTCTGCATCCGGATAGCAGACCAGACGCAAGGGGTCCGCCCGTCCCTTGCCGTCAAACGTCAAACGTGCATCCCGCGTTGCCTGCAGGTAGCGGAGGATCCTCTTGACTGCCTGTGAGTGTAGTGGCCCTGGATTGGCCACATACTTGCTCACTTGGCCTATCTCATAGGCCAAGTCTAGTCAAGTCACCACCATGGCGTACATGAGACTGCCCACCGCCCATTGGTAGGGCACCCCTGCCATATCCTCCCGCTATTCTTTCCTTTGCGCCACCATTGCCACACTCAGTTCAGAGGTCATGAAGACCGGACTGCCAACTGGTTTGCAGTCCTCCATGCCGTACCGCTTCAGCACCTCGGCCACGTATTTGGCCTGCCCCAGCTCAAACGTGCGCACCCTCCAATTCCGCATGATGCTCACCCCGAGGTATTACTCCAGCTCCTCCATGTTCGACATAAAAAATCTGCTGCTCAGTTGCTCTTTCAGCCACTATAGGCTCGGCAGATCCGTCGAACACAAAATCAGGTCGTCCACGTAGAGTGCAACAATCAGATGGAGCTGTTTGTCATGCGGCACGTACATGCTGTGATCGACTCACAGCGTTTGAAGCCAAGTTGTGCCATGAATCTGTCCATCTATTGGTACCAGCATCTAGATGATTTTTTTAGCCCGTACAAGGACTTCTGTAGCTTGCACACCTTGCCCTCTGTCACCTCCACCCCCTTTAGCATCTCCATGTAGATCATTTTGTCTATGATGTCGTTGAGGGAGGCCGTCTTTACGTCCATTTGGTGGAGCTCCATGTCTTTCACGGCCGCCACCGCAAGGATTACCAGGATGCTTGTCAACTTGGCGACGGGAGCAAACCTCTCATCATAGTGCTTGCCCTTACACTGTGTGTATCCCTTCGCCGCCAGCTGCACCGTGTATTTGTCAACCACACCTCCCTTTGTGAACTTGGTTTTGAGGACCCACTTTGAGCCGATCCCCTTCGGGCCGTGCAAGTGCCTCTTGCACGGTAGTCGGCCCGGTTGATGCAGCCAGCATGCACCACGTCATGCTAATCCATCGACCGGTGCTTACGTCGAAGCGCTTCTCCGCTTTCCGTTGCCTCCTGCTGCGGCGCGGCAGTTTTGGTGGTGCATTGTCGCTCTGCTGCGATCCCTCCGACTCTGCACACTTCGGTGAATCATCAACTGGACGGCTCCCCGAGGATCTCTCCCGCTCTGGCGAAACATTGCCTGAACGGCCGGCGCGTCCAGTGGATTTTCCACCGATGTCCGAAGCACACTCTGAGGGGAGTGCGCGCCTTGGCAACCTTGGTGCTTCATCCGCCAGATCCTTTCAGTGGATCTCCTCATCAGCTTGATCATCATCTTAGTCCGTAGTGTTGGCTACCACCGCTGGTACACTGTCTCCCTCTGATACCGCATCCTCAATTTCAGCGTCCGCCGGCTCCTTCTTGTAGTCAAGGAGCTAGAACCACTCCCCCATCTGTGGAGAGTCCACCACGCCCATGTCGTTGCTGCCCAAGTAGCTCTGCAACTTGTCACACTCAAAATCTCCAGTGCGGATTATCTCCTCATTGCGCATGCCATAGAGCCGGTATGCCTTATGCGCACTCTCATAGCCAAGGAAGAGAGACGACTTTGCCCACGACTCCAACTTGCTGTCACGCCTCTGTGCAGCTTGCACCATCGCATGTGCCTTGCACCCAAACACTTTCAGGTGTGCCACACTTGGCTTGCATCCACTCTAAACCTCCTGCGGCGTCTTCTAGCCCCTCTTCCCCTTTAGCACCGCTATAGGAGTTAGGTGGATGGTGTAGCTCACTGTATGCACAGATTCTGGCCAGAAGCTTCGTGGCAATTCCGCATCCACAAACATGGTCCGTACCATTTTCAACAATGTCTGGTTTGCCCGCTCCGCCACGCAGCTTGACTGAGGCAAATATGGTATAGTTTGTTCCCATGTAATAACTTGTTGCCTCATCCACCCACTACAGCCCACGTACTCTCCGCCGTTGTTGCTGCATAACACTCTCATCTTCTGGTCAGTCTGTCTCTTCACTGCGACGACAAAATCCTTCAGCCGGCCCAGGACCTCGCCTTTCCGCTTCATGAAGTACACATAGAGTTTTTTGCTATAGTCATCTGTGAAGATGACAAAGTAACGCGTACCGCTCTTTGACGCCATCATGAATGGTCCACACACGTTGTTGTGTACAACCTCCAGCTGGTCTGAGGTGCGATTCACGTTCTCATTGAATGGTTTGCGCCACGCCTTGCCCAAAATTCAAGGCTCGTACTTTTTGTGCTTTGCTGCATCTATCGCCTCTTCCGTACTGTCAATGACGAGGCCGCATACCAGCTCATGCTCCGCCATCTCCTTCGTGACTACGGGTGAGGAATGCCCCAGTCGTCGGTGCCAGAGCTCCAGATCAGCTCCCCCTCCTCTGGCCAGGTTGACGGTGCGTTCTTGCAATTTTGTTGAATCTGTCGTCGTGGGGATCACCTTGGTCTCCAAGATGTAGAGGTCTCCCTCACGCTTAGCCTCTAGCACAGGGTTGCCGCCACTGACCTTCGGCACGACTGTACCCTTTCTCCTAAAGAGCACCTCGTATCCCTTGTCCATCCAGAGGCTGACACTTAGAATTTCAGCCAAGCCGGGTACGTGCTGCACGTCCTTGATGATACACTATACCCGTTTCCCACCAACCACCACCTCCACGTCCACATCTCCTTGGCCAGCCGCCAGTTCGACCTTGTCGTTTGCGACCACCATGGATTTGCTGAACTTGTTGTAGTTGATGAAATCGACCTTCATGACCTGGGTATGCTCTACTGTTCCGGAGTCAAGGCATCGCCGGTTGGCCTTCTTGAGGTAGTGGTTTTGAGTGCCTTTGAAGAGTACCTTCTCGCCTTAAGCATCCTTGCCGCCGGCCATTGCCTCCTCGGTACACTCATGGGCCAAGTGTGTTGTTCGTTTATGCCCTATGGCTACTGCTCTGGCTTAGCGGACAGGTTGGGCATGCAGTGCTCCCTTGGAGTAAGTCCCTCAAACCTTGTTAGTGGTACAAGTCCTAGCGAGACACCAGAAGTGTAGCACAATGGCAGCACCTTGGACTTAGAAATAACAGGTTCTGCGATCAAATCTTGATGTGAGCACGAAGGGTTTTGACCTTCCTGCATATGGGAAGTTTCCTTGATATTTCTCCATGCATGAGGAGGATGTGCCACTTGGCGGTCAGTGGATGCGCCATTTGGCGAGCTGGTGAGGTGGTGTGGAGTGACCACCCCCAAAAATGCCACTACCCACACGTCTTAGAAGGCAAGCCAAGGACTATGTGTACCAGGCCCATTCCTCATTCTAATTACATAATCTGGCCTCAGATGCTCCTCATAGAGCTGTCCAACTAAGAAGCAGCATAAGGAAGACACTGGTTGGTCGAACCCCCTAGAGTTAGTCTCTTACTAGCACGTTGCACGAAAGTGACCAAGTGTAAAGTGGACATAGTTGTTAGCAAGTGATTGCCTAGGAGGTGCTTAGTGTGGAACCTTGATCCGAAGGGTGATATCTTCTCCTAGCTGAGATGCTAGGAGCGAATGGCAGGTGCTATTGTGTCAGCCCTGTTTTCTAGTCCTTTTGCCTCAGGCCGGTTGACAAAGGGTTATGGGCCCATACTGACCAGTTGTAAGGCACGCCTCGCTCAACTTTGGTACACTCTGTCTAGGTCCGCACATCAGCTCCTTTGGCTCCATCATCTCCATCTGCTTCATCAGCTCCAACGGCTGGGCTTGCACTCAATGCACAGGGACCAAGGACAAGCTCTGCCCTTGGAGGCAAAGCCCTGGATGTGCTGGTGTGAATGGTCTTCTCTGTCCGCAGGTAAACATCGTCCTGAAGGGTCAGCAACGGACCTACACCTTAAAACCGGCAGGAGACATCAGCTAACATCAGCCTACATCAGCCTCAACGTAGCTGAGACACAGAGAGCAGAAAACGGGAGCTAAAATGGTTGACCCATCAGGAGCAGTGGGGGCTGCCGCAGGGAAGTCCTCGAACTCAATAGTGGCTATCACAGGACAGACCACAGGAGCAACCGTGAGTGCTACCGCTCTGCCGCAAGGTCTTGGATCTTTGGGAGGAATCCACGTCTTCGAGGAGAACAACTTCCCTCTCTGGAGATGACATTTTGAACTGGCAATGAAAGCGTGCAGCTTCATCAAGCTTCTGAAGGCAGAGGAGTAGGTTCCCGCGGAGGGCTCAACGGAGCACGAGAAATGGACAAAACGAAATGATATTGTCATGTCACTCCTCAGCAACGCAATAGCCAAGACGTACATTCCCGTCATTACGCGGTTCACAGTGGCTTTAGATGGTTATACCAAGCTCAAGCGTGTGCACCTATCTACCTCCCTTGCAAATAGTTTATTCATCCTACAACGGCTGATTAGCATGCGGGTCAATGAGGGAGAGACCATCCTTGATCTCCTACAGGAGTTTGAAGGACTCCTTGGTGAGGCTCGCCAGATGAAATGAGACCTTGAAGAAAACATGCAAGCCATGATCCTCCTCATGGCGCTACCGGAGAGCTTGAGCCCAATGATCACCGTCATGGACGGTTGGAAGGAGGATGACCTGAAGTACATGGCAGTGTCTCAGTACATGCAAAATGAGGCCATGCACCGTAGCGGGCATGAGGCTAAATTCTCAGCCTATGCCGCATGCTACGGTGGCCGTGGGAGCAAAGGGTCAGCCTCTAGACAGAAAGGTGGCAGCGGAAGCGGTGGCGGCGGAGGCAACAATGGCGGCAAGGCTCCCAAGCGAAAGGGAAACTGCCGCAAGTGCGGCAAACCTGGGCACTGGGCAAGAGAGTGCAGGTCGCCGAAGAAGGAAGACGGTGGAAGTGGTGGGAGCAAAGGCAGCAAAAATGGTGGCAAAGAAGCCACCAACATGATGGCGCAAAGCACGCCTCCAACAAAGGGAGCGACGCTGCTCAGGCCAGGAGCCTTTGGGCTTGACTCCGGAAATGATCACCACTCTAGCAAGGACAAGGCTGGATTCATCTCCATCGCCCCCACTGATCGGCGGTTCAGATGTGCAAACGGCAGCATTATGAACGCAAACGGTGTTGGAGACAAGCTGGTGAGCATCAATCTTAACTGTGTGGAGAAGGATTTGTGGCTGCGTGACGTAGTCTACATGCCCGCCTTTGTGGCAAACCTCCTTTCCGTGTCAAAAATCACGGACAACGACATGATGGTGGTATTCACACAGAAGAAGGTAGTCATCGCCAGGAACGAGGACATCAAGGTCCTCTTTGCCGACAAAGATCTTGTGGCACAGCTTTCACGGGTTGACGGGCTATACGTACTGCAGACAAGCACAATAGAAACCTCGGAAGATGATGGTCATGCAGGTGCAGCAGAAGCAGCCCTTGACCTGACTCACACCGACGTGTGCGGACCCTTTCGTACGGTGTCAAATGGTGGCAGCAAGTACTTTCTGACCTTCATCAACGACCACAGCCGCAGGGTGTGGATCTACTTCCTCAAAATCAAGGGAGAGGTCAGAGAGAAGTTGTAGGAGTTTGTTGCAATGGTGGAGTAGCATACTAGAAAGAAGGTCAAGGCAATGCGAAACGACAACTGCGGAGAGTATGAAATATGAAAGGGCTAGTTACGACAACACGGTATCAACCACCAGCCCACAATGCCCTACACGCTACAAAGTAACGGTGTGGCTGAACGGATAAATAAGATCATCCTCGGCATGGTGCGCAGCATGCTCTTTCATGCAAAACTTCCACCGTGCTTCTGACGGAAGCGGCAAGAACGGCATGCTACATCGTCAACTTGACCCCTGCGTCTGCTCTGGGTAGGCACAGAAAGAAAAAGGGCAAGCAACAGATCACGCCACAAGAAGTATGATCAGGGAAGAAGCCGGATGCATCACACCTCAAAGTCTTCGGTTGTACCGCATGGGCAAAGGTCCAAGCGGGAGAGGGTGGCGGCAAGCTTGATGCAAGAGCGTAAAGGTGCGTGATGGTGGTCTATGAGACGGCCCACAAGACCTATTGCCTATGGAACCTGGCTGTAAGAAGGCTCATCACCAGCCGGAACGTGACCTTTGATGAGAGGAAACCAGGCAAGGAAGAGATGCTTGATCCCACACAAGCTCCGAAATAGGGAGAGTGGTTGGTGCTGCTGGAGTCAAGAGATCAAGCTCCCAAAAATTGGCAAGTGGTGCCAGTGCGACAGGCTGTGGAGAAAAGTGGTGGGGCAGGGAGAGCGGCTGTGCAGGCTGACGCAGCAGCGAGCTCCAACGTAGAGTCGGAGATGTCTGAGGCATCCAAGACCAGCTCGGAGGCCAGTGGCTCTTCACAAGAGGAAAATTTAACCTCAGGGCAGCCAGCACCACAAGAGCAACAGCAAAGGAAAGATGAGGTACCAGTAATGCAGCACTATAGGACATGGAAGAGAAAACAAACACTAAAGTACGACACTGACACCGGAAGCTGGACTGGACTGAGCTGGTCCTGTTTGGCTCAGGGAGAGCCGCTCATTATGGCTGAGGCGCTGGAAAGGCCTCATGCGGCTAAGTGGAAGGAGGCGGTGGACAGCGAGCTCATTTCCATCGAAGAAAATGGCACGTCGGTGCTGGTGGACAGACCCGCTAATGCTCACGTGGTGGGCTCAAAGTGGGTGCTCAGGCTAAAGCGGAATCAGGACTACAACATCGACAAGTACAAGGCAAGGGCCGTGGCCAAGGGATTCTCATAACGTGCAGGATCTGAGTACAATGAGACCTTTGCACCGGTTGTCACTTTTGCCTCCATCAGGTCCCTGCTGGCCGTCGCTGCCGCCAAAGACCTTGAGATCCACCACATGGATTTCAAGACAGCTTTCCTCTACGGGAAGCTACACAAGGAGGTGCTAATGGAGGTACCGGAATGTGCCAAAGTACCCGAGGGTAAGGTGTGCAAGCTGGTGAAGGCGTTGTATGGGCTGAAACAGGCCCCACGGATCTGGTACAAGGATATGGATAGCTTCATGGCTGAGCTTTCATTCGCGCACTGCAATAATGATCCCAACATCTATGTGTGGGAGGACGAGCGCAGCTTGCTGCTTGTGGCATTGTATGTGGATGACTTGATCATGTGCTCTTCCTCACGAGATGCCCTTATGGACCTGAAGGAGCGGCTGAGCAGCAGGTTAAAGATGAAGGGCATGAGTCCTTTTGAGGATAACCTCGGGATTGCCGTCCACCGCAATCACAAAGCAGGAATCATTGAGCTCAACCAGACCAAGTACATCATGGAGATCTTGAAGCGCTACAACGTGGAAGAATGCAATCGCATAAGAACCCCCATGGCCTTCGACTGCAAGCTCTCCTCCCTCATGTCACCAAGCAACAAGGCTGAGCGACGAGAGATGTAATACATCCTGTACCAGTCTGCCGTCGGGAGCCTCATGTATGCAATGGTGGGGACGCGACCTGACATTGCTTACGCGGAGCGTCAGGTGAGCAGGTTTGTGGCCAACCCTGAGCCACAACAATGGCAATCCGTGAAGCGGATCTTTTGCCATCTCAAAAAGAAACGGCACGTTGGACTCCGGTTTGGAGGTCTGGAAGGATCAGACCCGCTGTCACTGATGTTCTACAATGACGCTGACCGGGAGAACGGATTGATGACGGGAAGTCTACCTCACGCTCCTTCTACCTTCTCAACAGTGGTATGGTCTCCTGGGCGAGCAGGAAGCAAGGCTGTGTCTCGCTCTCTACCGGGGAGGCGGAGTATATTCCACTGTCAGAAGTCTGTAAAGAAACACAGTGGCTTCGCAGTCTGCTGGGTGAGATCAAGGCACCACAAGAGGAAGCAACGATCATTCCAATCAACAATGAGAGTGCCATCACTATGGAAAAAGACAAAGGAATCTCCCGGCACAAAAAGCACATTGACATTCTGTACCAGTACTCGCACGACCTTGTTGCAAAGAGAATAATGCACCTCAAACATGTCCAAACCAAGAAAACGCTTGCGGACTTCCTGACAAGGCCACCGGACATTGACTTGCATGCTAGAGGCGCTCGGGGAATCGGCATGTGGATGCAGGAGATACGGACTAAAGACCAAAACAGCTGACGTGCACAAAGACAACACGGAGCTACGGGTTCATATGGAAGAAAATTACCACGGTAGGTGGCCAGAGGTGCAAGGGGGAGATTGTTGTTCTTTTATGCTCCATGGCCACTGCTATGGATTAGAGGATAGGTTGGACATGCAATGCTCCCTTGGAGTAAGTCCTCCAAACCTTGTTCATGGTGCAAGTCCAAGCAAGAGACCAGAAGTATAGCACAGTGGACAGCACGTTGGACTTAGAAACAATTGGTTTTGCAATCAAGTCTTGATGTGAACAGAAGGTTTTTGACCTTCCTGTATAGGGGAAGTTTCCCAGACATTTCTCCATGCATGAGGAGGATGTGCCACTTGGCGGTCGGTAGATGCGCCAATTGGTGAGCTGGTGAAGTGGTGTGGCGTGACCACTCCCAAAAGTGCCACTACCCATACATATTAGAAGCAAGGTTTAGGACTATATGTACCAGGCTCATTCCTCATTCTAATTACACAATCTGGCCCTAGATGCTCCTCATAGAGCTGTCTAACTAAGGAACAATATATAGAAGACACTACTTTGTCTAAGCTCCAAGAGTTAGTCTCTGACTAGGACCTCGCGCGAAAGTGACCAAGTGTTAAGTGGACACAGTTGCTAGTAAGTGATTTCCTAGGAGCTACTCAGTATGGAACATTGATCTTGATGGTGATATCTTCTCCTAGCTGAAATGCTAGGAGCGGACGGCAGGTGCTATTGTGTTAGACCTGTTTTCTAGTCCGTTTGCCTTAGGCCGGTTGACACAGTGGCCCTCCTTGCCGCAGTTATGGCAAGCACCCTTCTTGGCACCCTTCTTGCTGCCACCATGTCCGCTTCCTCCTTTGCCCCTGCTTCCACCACCACGTGTTTTAGTGACAAGGGCCGATGAGGAAGACGAGGACTCCCCGCAACTCCGTCGCTGTGCCTCATTGTGGATGTACTTTGCGACCACGTCATAGGTGATTCGAGGGCTTGAGCTTGTCCTCTGTCCATCCTCCCAAGACGGTGATAAGAGGAATCTAACTATCGTGAAGGGCCATAAGGAGGGCCATCGCCTACAGCTGCGTGTCGATCTTCCACCACATGTTGTCGCACTATGAGACAAGCGACTCGATCTCAATCAAGGAGGGAGATGAAATCATCTCCCTCCTTGCTTCTCATTGTCAGAAGTCTCTTCATTGTGAAGATTTTGTTCGCCAATGACTTGGATTGATGCATGGAACAGAGTTGTTGTCAAGCCTCGGCTGCCAGCTTGCAGCCATGGAAGTAATCCCACTGGGACTCAGCCGTCTCGGACACCAGACTGAGCCTTTTGGACACTTGAGAAATTTACAATTAGCGCTAAGTGTACTTCGATGACAAGTGTCGAAGTGATCGAACATATAAATACAAGTGTCGAGTTACGAATGAGGTATAGTAAGGGTCGTTAGGTCGGGTGTCGGGTGACGAGTGTGGGGTCGTGTCGTGAGTGGTTGGATTCAAGAAGCTCCGTCGAGAAATCCGGGGGCTTCGAGGATCGACGGTAAAGATGCCAGATGCATCTTTATCAATCGAGATATGTCTCGATGTATGAAGAAGTTGACTGAAAGGTCATGAAACTTTTGTAGTTGATTCACGAGAGTGGTGCAAGTTATCAGAAAGTTCGGGAAGGTTCAGAGGAGGGCAAGGGCAGTTGGCTGAATGGCCCTCAGCCGTCGGGGTGAAAATCGGGGTCTCGATGCACGGTGGGCTGTTTGTGTAATATGAAGAATGCCCACCCGGAAGTATTAGGGGCTCATGTACGTCTGGTGCGTATTGATTCCTCCCCTTTTAGCCACGACGTCTCAACGCGTGTACATATGTGGCCCAGTGACGGTGGTAATAGCCGTGGATTAGGCGATTGACGTCTCCAAGGTTGTCGTAAGGTTCCCGGCTATTATGCGCTGCATCGTAGCCGTGCCACTTGACAAGACATTCTGTTGTTTTTCCACGGTGTCGATGGTTGAAAATGTCCTCGACGACACATTTGGTGTCCTCGTCTACTTGTACAGGAGGAGGGGGGACATCCCTTCCGGGGAAGTTCTCTCCGGGGTCTCGGTAGTGCTTGAGTCTGTTGATATGGAACACCGGATGAACTTGCATAGTGTTTGGGAGTTTGAGTCGTGCAACTACAGTGGTTCACATGCGCTAGATCTACAACGGTCCCAACCATCGGGGTTTGAGATTCCAACAGTCGGCTCCGTGGAGTTTGATGTTGGCCGAGATGAGAAGGATTTTGTTGCTGGCAACAAAAATATCATTGCTGCGATGCCGGTCAGCTGCTCGTTTCCCAAATGGTGGAGAAGTCCCGGCGTTGGATGTCAACCACGAAAATGTTGCTTTGACTGTGTAGTCCGGCTGGTGTGGCGGAAAGTTTCCATACACCATTTCAAACATAGTTGTACCCGTTGCGGTGGAGATCACCGAATTATATGCAATTTTGGCGCTCGGGAGTTTTTGTGCTCAATCCGTCCCTTGGGGTTCGCACAATGCTCGGAGAAGTTGTTTGAGTGTCTGATTGGTCCGCTAGGTCTGACTGTCGGTTTGAGGATGCAACACCGTTGATAGCTGGATTCGGCTACCGTAGGGAGTCATCAGTTCACGCCAAAAATGGCTGGTGAATCGACTGTCCCTGTGCTCGTGATGGTTCTTGGTACGTTGTGTAGCCACATGATGTCATTTAGAAACAGCCTTGCTGTCCCTCCGGCGGTGACATTGGTCGTTGGGATAAATGGGACATTTTGGAAAACTTGTCGAAAACCATGAATATTGCATCATATCCCTCGGGTATGACTGGTAATACCGTAACAAAGTCCATGGAGATGTAAGCCCATGGTTCTGTCGGAATAGGGAGCGGCTGCAAAATCCCGGGTGGCCGCGTGTGATGGGATTTTTGTCGCTGACATGTGTCGTATGATTTGTAGAATTTGGCCACGTTGGATTACATCTTGTCCCACCAGTAGTTTTTTGCCAGCTTCTTCAGCATCTTCTCCTCTCTGAAGTATCCACCTGGACCGGTGTCATGGCATTCTTTGAGAAGCATACGGAGAAGTTCGTTGTTCAGGAAAATGACCACCTGGCGAGTGAATTGTCAATGCCAATAGGGTGCGTCTTACCAAAATGGTGCCTTGTCCTATCCACCATGCTAGCCATAGCCTCATGTGGACAGCCACTCGAGATACGGATCCTGCTGCAGATGTAGCGTTGCTGCCTCAGCCATGAGATCTGGTTGGCGTCTGAGTGCATCTGCTGGGCTGATTTGGCCTGGCCGGTTTTTGATATCATATTCGAACCAGGATTCAAGGAACTCCATCCATCGGATTTGACATCGTCTGAGATTTGGCTGCATCTTTAAATACCTCAATGGATGGTGGTCAGTGCGTAAGATGCATCAGCGACACTCCAGATAAACCCGCCATGACTTGAATTCATATACGACCGTCAGCATTTCTTTCTCGTGTACGGTGTAATTGCGTTCCGGTCCTTGGAGTTTTCCGGACATGTGCATACATGCAACTGGTTGCTTGCTATTGCCTTGGTCTTGCAAAGGGACTGCGTCGATGGCTGGATTTGGGACATCCGTAGCGATGACGTAGTCAACCATTGGATCGGTCAATCGTAAGGCTGGCGCCAAGGTCAGAGCGTTCCACAAAATGGTGAATGCTTGTTTTTCGTTGTCTCCTCACCGCCACTCATTTTCTTTTTGAGTCAGGTCGGAGAGAGGTGCTGACACTCAGGCATAATCCCATACAAAGTGGCGGTAGTAATTGTAGAAGCCGAGACCGTTGCTGGTAATTGTTGAAGAATTGGTATCAAAGCACAACGGTATCCGACTACTTGGTAGCATTCGGATAAAATAGTCAAAGCGCAACGGTGCTGAAGACTTTGCCTCTTCAGCACCGTTGCGCTCTGATACCAAGTGTTCTGCCGAACGGAGGGTAGATGGTGAGTAAGTAGAAGTTGTGAGGCAGAACACGATCTAGAATTTGGGACACTTGAGCAATTTATGATTAATGGTAAGTGTACTTCGATGAGAAGTGTCGAAATGATCAAACATATATGTACAAGTCTCGAGTTACGAATGAGGAATAGTCGGGGTCATTGGGTCGATTGTGGAGCAACGCGTGTGGGGTCGCGTCATGAGTAGTTGGATTCAAGAAGCTCCACTGAGAAATCTGGGGGCTTCAAGGATCGACAGTGAAGATGCAACATGTATCTTTATAAACTGAGGTATGTCTCGATGCGTCGAGAAGTAGACCAAAAGTTCGTGATCCTTCTGTAGTGGATGCACGAGAGTGGTCCAAGTCGTCAAAAAGTTTGGGAAGGTTCATAGGACGGCAAGGGCAGTTGGCCAAATTTCCCTTGGCCGTTGGGGTGAAATTTGGGGTCTCGACGCGCTGTGGGCTGTTTGTGTAAGAACAGAAATGCCTACTCGACAAGATAAGGGCCTTGTGTATGTCTGGTACGTAACACCTATGTCCAACTAGCTTTGGCTAGACATCTTGGGCCAATTCTAGCTACAAATAGCCAATGAATGGGGTGCATGGTGTCAGCAAGCATGAAGTGCGCCTCTCCCTCTCCTCCCGGCACCCTCATCCCCGCTGCTTGATGCTGGTGGCACGAAACTGTTGCACGTTGTGTAACGCATAGTGCCGTCGGGCGTTGCGTGAAGCGGACTACAACAGCTCCGCTCAACCATGCTCGTCCAACCCGTTCGTGCGCGGCTGCAGGAACGGGTTGGACGATGCGAAGTCATCGCGTAATAGACAAGACACCAAACAGAAACTTTAAAAACAAACCCACATTGATGATCATCGGCAAAAGGCAGCCACATGCCTCAATATACTTGTAAATAACTGAGAAAAGTGCACTTATTCTGTCCTTTTTGCTGTCACATTGCACGCAATATCGAACCGTCGATTTGGACACTAAACTGTCCGTTTTGAGCACAAAAGCCACAAACTCAGTAGTTTGACCTTTTTTTAACGAGTTCGATGGATGTGAGACTTTAACGAGTTCAGACTTTCAGTTTGTGTCGCTTCAACTGTGATTTCCACAAATGTGATTGATTATTCTTCTGAGGTGCTTCGGGTGTTTTGATTTAGTTAAACTAAAATGGTGGTTTTGGGATCGCGAAGGCTCTTGACTAACTAGTTGTATTTTGACAACATCAACTTCCGATCCCGCCATCGCAATGTCCTCGCACGCCAGACGGCCTGTTTACGTGGTTGAAGACCACTCCACCATAGTTTGCCACGACCGGTAGTGCCGTCCCAAAACCAACTACAGCCTAATTTGTCAGTTTTAGATCACTGCCTTACCCTGCCCCTCTGTTTGTCGCAACGAGTGAAACATGGGTGCTTCAAAGGTATGAGGTGTGGGACAAAAGTCGATTTGAGGATCGGGGATCAGACGATCAAGTGGATAATGTATGAAGCAGTAAGTGTACATTGATGACGATTTTTGAGAAAGCTGAGCACATATACACAATGTTGAGAATGAGAATGAGGCATAAGTTGGGTCCTCAATGCTCGAGCCGAGCGACGAGTGCAAGGTCGCACCATGGGTGGCTGCTTCAAGAAGCTCCGCCAAGAAGTCGGGGGTCTTCAAGAATATCAAAGCGCTTCTTTCTAAAAGTCTAGAATCATCAAGAAGTTGACCAAACAATACAAAAACATAGATATAATTTGCGACACTTCTGTCGACCAACCTAGAAAGCGCTTCCCTTCATTATTTGTAAGGACCGCACACTTTTTTTCATATGAAGGTGTAGCTTAGACTCCCTCCTTCAACTTCACAAAATTCACCATTATGTCACACACAACAAGATCCTTTTATATTCTCTCTTATTGAAATTTCAAAAGGTGTATTAATCTCTCAACCATCAACACACGTTGCTTCAATGGATCTTGGCCTACCCCCAATTTCATTCATTGTTTCCCGGCTGCTCCCTTCTTCTTCATCTATTCACTGGAACCGACTGTTGACATCTGAAGGGCCCATATTTTGGGATTCCTAGCTCTCCCTCAGCCAAAAAAAGTGTGGATTATGCTGAAGAAGTCACCCTATCATTACCTCCCCTCGTGAGTCACACTGTCCAGCCCGGCCCTTTGCACCTCAGCACAACATACAGGCCCCTGGACTAACTACAAAAAGGCACCTCCTCTGTATCGGATCCCACAATCCCAAAAAAACTTCATCTTCTTTTGGACCTATACGCATCCTCAGTCACATGTTCTCCCCGACCATTGGTCCCTACCAAACCTGGACCCCGAACATGAAATGACTACAGGCCACTGAAACCTTGTTGATGAATTTCCAAGTCCCTCTAAAACAAAGTTTTTTCACAATTAGTACATACCTTGATCCAAAAATTCCTCTTCTAATCATACATGCGCGCCCCCATGCCTATTCTCTACCTTCTCAAATTCATTTTTTTCACCCTGTTAATGAGACTGCAAGCATTGGAACCCGGATCTTCTCTCTTGCAACGGCAGTATCCCCCAAGTCCAAGGATGTCCTAGGGGTGGTCTGGCCCTCCCTCCTGATGGCAGCTCAAGCAGAAAAGTGAGGCCACAAACTTTCACCCTTGAAAGAACTACAGTGGAAGAGCACTACACTTCTCACTTGAGCCTTCCCAAAGCAAGATAGTTTGCTCCTCTCACATCCTTTCATCACCAGGCTGAAGCCTACATTGGTACATATCCGATGGATGTTTATTCTCAGACAATTTACTTCTTCTAGCTCTGACATCTCGCATCCCCGCTCTCTCTTTAAAGAGCTTGCACAGGAATATGTTGATCCATTTGCAATTCAGAATAATCTCTACTTGGGGTCTAATCATCTGAATTATGAATCCTCCGTGGTGGCATCATCCGTGGAAAACTCTTCCTCACGTGTCTTGTCGTTCTTCTTGGTCCGGCAACGCCTTCTTGCTGGAATTATGAAACTGTTGCCCATAACCTGAGTCTGAGTGCTATGCTCGGGTCATCTCTACCCGGGCTCCGCTAGTCCTTGTCAGTTCATCAAGATCCTCCCTATCCTCCGCTTGCATCCCCACCAATGGGCCGGGTCCCACATGGCTCAGCACCTGACTCTCGCACTAGTATCTTTTGATACCAATCAAGCTTTCATTGGTTTGCAAGATAGCCCTCCAATCGCGGAATATAGGGCTCCTGTTGCGACCCACACCCTCCTCAAGGTGTACAAATGAATTTTGCCGCCGCATGAACTTAGAAAATATCATGAAGAAGAAAAAAACTAGAAAAAGTTAATGTGCATACAAATCTAAATATCATAGGAATAGTTTTTGTGGTTTTGAATTTTCATGAGACTCCCTCATCGCCCCCCAATCTCCGCTCACAAGACGTTTTTCCTTCGCATGCTGTTTTGATCCATACCGGTCTTGCATAGAACACGATTTATGAACAATGACCAGGGGGAGAGTCCTCTATGACCAGGGTTTATTAGTCGTGTTCTATAATTCTCTATGAGTCTCTTGAGAAAACATTGAGTAATGTTTTCTCCTGTGCATGAGACTCCACGGTCTGACCATTTGACTCTCTTTTCTCTTTCAATCCTCCTTCCAGTTTGTCTCCCCTCTGGCCCTATTTAAATCCTTCAGACCCTTTTGAACTTGTAGATTACAACTCTGTCTGATTGGTATTTCTCCTGAATATTTTCACCTTACATGGCAGGAGCACTGGGCACAATATCACACCTCATAGACACCCAAAACTCCAGCCACCGTTCCCTTACACTCATTGAAAACACATCTGGCTCTTGTCACTCATCTTCAAAAAGCACTACAATAAGAAATCAAGAATCCATCCCAAATCTCTTGAA
>SZWC01002519.1:195736-222302 GCA_023375785.1 Penium margaritaceum | reverse complement strand
GAGATAGTGCCAAAAAGGATATGGAGAAGGAGGAGGCCTTCATTTAGGGGGAGGAGGAGGAGGACAAGGAGGACGAGGAGGAACAGGAGGAGGAGGAGGAGGAGGAGGAGGAGGAGGTGGTGGAGGAGGGGAGCGGAGAAGAGGCAGGGGATGAAATCAACATGCAGGAGGAAGCAGGGGAGGAACCTCTCTCCTATGCAAGGAAGATCCACACACGTCAAGATGTGGAGGCCTTTTGCCAGGAGACTGGCCATAAACTGAGGAATGGATTGGGTACTGGAGAGGGGACTGGAGAAGGGACTGGTGAGAGGACTGGAGAGGGGAATGGACAGGGGGCTGGAGAGGGGAATGGAACTGAGGCTACAGAGGAGACTCAAGAAGATGAAGGGGCTGGAGGGAAGGATGGAGAGGAAGATGGTGATGAAGAGGATGGAGGAGGTGTTGCTGAAGAGGGAGGTGATGGGGTAGGTATAGCTGGTGGGGACGGAGATTCTGGATGTGAAGAAGAGGATGTCATTGGTTGAGGCGGCTGAATTGTGTGGTGCCCAGCCGTCTTCATCGAAGGCTGTGAGAGTGGCAAAAGCATGCATGGAAGAGAATGCTGCAAAGGCTGTGAAGATAACAATGGGAGCCAAGGCAGCCATTGCAGCAAAGGCTGCAATTTCAGCAAAGGCAGCTGATGCTGCCAAGGCAGAAAAGGCAGCTGATTCTGCCAAGGAAGCAAAGGCAGAAAAGGAAGCAAAGGAAGCAAAGGCAGCAAAGGCATCAAAGGCGGCAAAGAGAGCACTTGCGGCAAAGGTACCAAAGGCAGGGGGTGGGGCAGGTGGCAGAAAGGGAAGATGGGATGGGGAAGCTGGTGGTAGCGAAGGCAGTAAGGGCTTGGGTGCTGAAGTGCTAAGTGTTAGATGCAAGAAGTTTTTGAGGCGTCCGGTCCGTCAGCCAGTTGTGACTTCTTGCTTGACTCGGAAATCCATGACATGCTTGCATTCTCTCTGTCAGAACCGTGACCTGATTGCGTGCTACGATCTTCTTCTTTGACCTTGGAACTTGCATGACCATTTGAACCTTGATCTTGGCTATTGGTACTAGCTAAAAACTTTAGCTAGTGTACTCGCCTCATGCACTACCCCCGTACACTGGGGACCTTTTGGAAGCATAACTGTGATGATAAAATTTGTATCTAAAGCTATCAAACCCGCCAGGACCAACTTTCCCAGCACGTACAGTTGGTAACAGCCGGCCAGCAAATGATCGTCAGCTATCTACATAGTGCCGACAGTTCATCACTGAGACATGCTTTTCAGGTCGAAGACCAGTAGGCTCACTCATCCAACAGTGAAAGAAGATCAAACGATACATGGTCAATGTCAATGGAGTCAGATTTTGTTTCCGTTGCATACCGGACACAGAATTGAAAGGGGTGGATTTGGACATGGTGTTCACACAGCTCCAAAGCTACAAAGCTAAGAAATTCTTTTGAATGGAGAACGATGGGACTCCACTTCCCCCACAAGCACTACGTACATTCATCAGACCACAGAGGGAGCAGTTGCTCAGACGTTGAAGGTACCACCCAAATGTGGGGTACAGGCAGCGATCACCAGCAGTGCGGCATAGGATGCGGTTATGGACGCGGTCACAAAAGTTGTACCTGTAGCTATTGTGGGCAAGGTGGCCATCTTTGGCGCTCTTTTCCAGCAGTATATTGGAATATGATGGAGCAGCAATAGTGACTATTGGAACTAGTGGGTGTAAATGCACCCTCAAGCATGCCTAGCTCTAACTGATGCACGCTACCAATGTTTGGGGCAGCCAATGGACATCAACGGTGAAGAGTGTGGAGCACAAGGATCACGGATGTGAGTGAGCAGAACACGTCGCACTCAGTAGAACTGTATCGAAGAAAAAAAATGTTAGTTAACACATTCAAATCACATCATATCCTTATAGCCTGTTATCTAAGTTTTTTAATGCATCCAAGCACGCCCAAATTGGATCAGAAGGGCCCCTTCTACGGCCTGGTGCAGCCGCCCACCTTGCCTTGCACTCTAGGCAACAGGAGGTGCTTTGATGATGATCCTTTGGAGTGCCTTTCCTTGCCCAGAAGTCAAGAAAAGGTTCATCCTGGTCGATTAGGTCCCTCTGGTTGCTTGATTCATGGCCCTGGTGCATTTGGAGCTCGTTTGAGATGAACTCGGATCACTGGCGGTGGATTATCCCGCCACCCATGGCGGGCACCAGATTCTACCCGCCCAACACCTGAACTTTGGCTAGTTTTTCTGAATGTTCACTCAAATTGAGCGATTCAAATCTCGATCTTGCATGAAAACATCCAAGTAATCCAAATCCAAAGTCACATAAGGTGTTCTACCAGTCATCAGTGGTCTAAACAGGGAGTAGGACACTCATGGCAAGGGACACACCATCTCAACATCGACAACGGACTCCACACTAGCAGTGACGGCAGTAGCAACGATAGTAGCAGTGACAGTGGCAACAGCCCAGTAGCCTCAAGAGCAGCAGCCATGGAAACAACCGTGGCATGCTGATCTCACTGGCTCCATGCCAGTGACGTCCTTTAAGTGTGGGTCTCTATACCTGGTCACTCTAACTGATGACTAAAGTCACTTTTATCGGGCCTTCCTGCTCAAAACCAAAGCAGATTCTTGAAAGGAAATTTCTGAGTGGTTTCCTTTGGCAGAGCATCAGACAGGTCACCAACTGAAGATGCTTTGAACAGACAGAGGTGGAGAGTTTGTGGGAACACAGACTAATGAACTGGAACAAAGCGGGATGTACATCAAACCACCTTCTCTTACACCCACCATAACAGTGTAGCAGAGCGATGGCGTAGAACCTTGGGGGATGCTCTTTGCACTCTGCTCACAAAATCTGGTCTGTTGTTCCGCTTTTGGAAAGAGGCAGTCAATGTATCACATGGGTTTGGAAATTGTACCAGAGGGTTCACTGCTGAAGTCAGTTACACTGTGGGATAGGTGGTTTGAAGAAAGACTCTGTCTTGGAAGAGTCTAGGGAACAATGGCATGTGTGTGGCTTGCTGAATTCCAAAGGCCGCACAAGATGAGTCCCAGAGGGAGATGGTGCGTGTTTTTTGGTGGGTAACATGAATCCAAGGCATGGAGACTTTGGGATCCCATGACCCATCATTCCATAGAAAGCAGGGATGCCTCCTTCTTGGAGAACTTGCCAGACAAGATATTCTGCACTTTACGACATGTCCCACAGTTTTTTTTTCCACAGCATTACCCTGAGCATGAAAGCGAGCCTGTGTATATCCCGGACCCTCAAACTCCACAAGGTCCTCGAGTAGTCCCTAGTGGAAGGGAAGAGGGAGCCTCACCATCCCCCACTGATCTACTTACTCCCACTGACTTGTTCATTTATGACTCAGGAAGATCAAGTTGAAGATGCTCACAATCCCCACCTTGCTTTGGGGTTCCTCCCACTAAGAGGACTGAGTTCCCTGAGAGGCCACCAGTATCTTGTGCGGTGTGCGGACCTCAGAGGAACATACTGCGGGTAGATTACATACAATTCTACCACACAAAGGGTCTGCCCGCACAATGTGAAACAATGAGCAAGCCCACCAAGGGGTCATCATGACGCAGGAAATTAGGAAAAGGATATGGTCAATGACTTGAATGCACTTATCGAGCATGAAGTTTTTGAGCTGGTACCATGCCGCCTGGATGCAAAGCTATTGATGCAAACTGGAGATCTAAGCTCAAGAAGAACCTAGCTGGCATGATAGAAAATTACAAAGCCAGACTATTTGCCGAAGTATTCTCAAAAATCCCTGGACAAGACTTCACAGAAACATACATCCCAGCAGCTGAGTGCTCCTTGGCATTGGTGCTCACTAGGATTGGGAATTTCATCAAATGGATATGAAAAATGCCTTTCTCAACGGTTCCTTTGAAGAGGATTTTTATTCCAAATAACCCGAATGATGTAAGGATGGAACTGAGAGGGTGAGATTTCTCTTGCATGCACTGTATGGTCTGAAACAAGCACCAATATGCTGGAACAAGAAGATGATAAGAACATTGGAAAGAAGTGGATTCGCTCAACACATATCAGACCCTTCTCTCTTCGGTCTTTCAACATCCCCTTCCTTAATCACAGTGACCAAGGCACTGCTTACAACACACTACCACATGACCGACCATGGTGAGGCGCACAGTTTTGTGAGCATGACCATCTCATAGGATCGCACTGCTTGAACATAAACCCTGCATCAAGGGAGGTTTATTGCATATCCCACTACATGCTTCTTGCACCTTGAGCCAAACGTACCATGACAGTCATCTCCTATGTTCCCAGATGTTAATGAACATCTACTTGATGCACATACAACAGACTATGGACCAGAGACGGACCCCATAATCTACAGAATAATTCTTTGTAGTCTCAGCTTCCTAAAATCCACCACATGCGGGATATCGCATGCACAGTCAATGTCTTGGCCCAATTTAACCAGCGAAAAGGAGATCTCATCATAAGGTCCTGCTGAATTTGCTCCGCTATGTGCCAGACACTACTGTTGTTGGTCGTGTGTTCTCTCTGGCACATCCCTTGATGGTTTTTTGACAGTGACTATGCACGTACCCGAGGAGCATGGAGTCAAAGGGGCTAGGTTTTTCAGCTTTGGGGAACAGCTTTGTCTTGGAAGAGTGCAAAAAATTCCTGTGTGGCAAGAAGCATATCTGAGGCTGAGTACATGGCTCTTAGGGAAGCCACGTGTGTAGGGATGTGGCTGAGAAGGCTACTTGAGGATTTGGGTTTTTTTGCGGGCGCGATTTATCTGCACATTTAAAACTCCGCCGTATGCCTCATTACTGAAAATGATGGTGTGCTGCTCTCTTGCACATGGCATAGAATTGTAGAACATCACTTTGTGTGCAAAGATCTGCAGGTTAGGGTGGTGGAATTTTGCGGCATCAGTGGCTCTGACCAACTTGCCGATTTCCTCACCAAGGCTCTCCAAGCATCCTCTCTGACCTTACAACTGTTTCACATTGTAATGATGGTACATTTGGCACACACAAGAAGAGTACAGGTGGAATTCTGTGTGAACTGTTGCATAAACTACTAGTATAACCAGCACTCTCGCACCAAAGAGATTAGTGCAGCTGACACTTGAAGTCACATGGCTGTCAAAACATGCATCACGCACAACAAGTTTTCTTTACACCAAGTGTAACAAACGATGACATGTTCTTTACCTTTTGAGATTACCTCCAAGATGTTTCAATTCCAGTCTGATTTGTCAACTTGCATCAGTTGATGCATGTCACTTCAAGTGGGAAACATTTGGTTTCCCATTTCCTTGTCATGCATTCTAATCTCAGCAAGATAACTAGAAAACTGAATTTTACAGCTCGAACCAAGCCTTTTCATATGTTTTTGCAGCAGAATCCATGACCCGCCGTGTTCTGTAGAGGAAGTTATCCTTGCTCCACGTGCTTGTCATACACACAGTGTAGAAAACATTTTGTAAGAAATGATTGTGGAGCTGAAGCAAAGCTCTAGAAAAGTTGTTATGACACCTGAACTGTACTGGGAGAAAGAAGGGAAAAGGTTCTATCCCAATTTTTCACTCTGTGAACCTGCACTGTACCGTTTCCTCTACTTGCGCATGATGATGTTGATGTCAATGTGTTTACAGCAGCTAGTTGTGTTCTGGGCCATCCAGTTGTCACATTGTGTGGGAGGGGGGGAGGCAGAGGCACGTCCCTCCCTTGCCCATTGGCATTTGCACCGCGAGGGAGAGGGGGTAAGGGAGAGAGGGGGAGAAATTCACTTTCCTCTCTTTCTTCCTCCCCCTTGAATTCCAGCTTCCCCTCAGATGGAATAAGAGGTAGAAAATGGAAGGGAAAACAGTCCCGCCTTGCGTAGGAGAAAAGGGAGCATCTCCCTCTCTCTTACTCTGGCACTGTTGATATGTGAGAGGGGAGGGAGAAGGAAGGCTCCCCCCCTCTCTCCTTTGCTGGTACCATCAGTGCCTGGAATGAAAGGGAGGGGGGGGGTTCCCAATCTCTTCAACTCTTGCATGGTCTGCACCTGAAAGTTGAGGGAAAATAGAGCATCATCACTTCTGGCATCATTGACACCTGAGAAGAGAGGGAAGAGGGAGTCATACTTCCTCCTCTATTTTCTAGTGCTTCCAATGCCTCAGAGGGGAGAGGGGATAGGGGAGAGGAGAAAGAAGAGGGAGAATCACAATCCTCCCTCATGCCTCTCTCATCCTGTCTCTTCTTACGCCTGAAAATGAGTGGCTTCTAGGCTCCACCCCCTGCTTGCATGGCTCTAACCTCTGGGCATTTGGCTCTTGGTGTTTGGTGGTCTGCACAAGAGCTCCTCACATGTTGGGCCACCCCACAGCTATTCTGGTAAATCATGTGTGAGAAATACACTCAATGTCGAGTGTACAAGCCCGGATGGCTAGATCAGAAGTCACGAAAAAAATTTGCTCTCAAAATCAGACTTTGTCGACTTAGAGGGCAAAGTCAGCAACTTCTGAAAGGGGCCTCGCTGATGCCAGAAGTCACCCTATCATGAGTTTTGGAGTTTTTAATTGCAAAATCCCAAACTTGTGCATTAGCAAGGGTGCATTCACGAACTCTGAGCTAGTCGAACTGAGGATTTCAGGTTTTAGTTTTTCACTTGCCCGGGCACCTGCCGGGACCCGCGGTGGCGGGGCCCGGCAGGTCCCCTTTCTTCCATAACTGCGTACGCTACATCTCGCAGACCCCCCAAATCGTAGACAAATCCCCTAGTTACACTGGGGGGTTTGGGTTTTATCTTTTAACTTTCTCGGGCACCTGCTAGGCCCCACGGTAGCGGAGCCCAGCAGATCCCCTTTCTTCTATCATAGCATGTGGTGCATCCTGCAAACCCCTCCAAACCCTCAACAAACCTCATAGCTAAAATGGAGGGGTTGGGTTATGTTTTTCTCCTTGCCCGGGCACCTGCCGGGCCCTACGGCAGGGCAGCCCGGCAAGTTCCCTTTCTTTTCTTCACAATAGGCACCTCTCACCGGTCATCGCCAGTTTGCAGGGGGGTTTGCCAGTTCCACCAGCAAAACCCCTCCTGCAAGCTCGCAATGAACGGAAAAGATTGAATGTTCCCTCGAAGCCAAACTTTGGCCCCCAAAAAATACACTCATCTGTGAGTGTTTTTTTTGGGGGGTGATTAACCCTTAGGATTCTGGAAATTGAGGAGCCATTGGTCCTGGAGGTTCAAATCTGAATGACCTCATGCCAGCATTTGATGTCACAAAGTGATGAAAAAGTTTTCCCTTGATAGAAACATTGATTAGACAAATTCAAAGAATCGAGGGAAGTGTGTCCATAAATTGTGTGACCAAGTGATGTGATAAAAAAGATGTTCAGAAAAAGACTTGACTCTGTTGCAAGTATAACAATAGTAGGCCATTTGAAAGCAACCTCTAAATGGCTGTACGCCCTTTGAATGCATAGTCTAGGGAGGCCAAGTGACTAGCTACCTCAGCAATTCTGGCAGTAGCATATTACCAAAAGAATGGAGAGGGTCATCATAGGTCACGAGTGAACATGCATCCTTATCCTATTCATTCCACGTGACAAAACTACAAGGAAACATGAACCTATTGGCTTTCACAAGTGGAAGGGTGCAAAACTCTTCCATGTTGCTCCTAGTTTTGGATGAAAGTAGTCAAAGCGCCACCATTTCACTTCCTCTCCATCCCCCTCTTTTTTTTTTTTAGTGTCACATTGCACCAAACTTCCACTTTTTATCCATGTTGCTCCTTCTGACCCAGATATCCAAGCCCAAACCGTGAATCCCGATGTTACGATTGGACAGTGATCTTTGCGTAAACTAGGAATTGATGGTTTAGATTGACCGATCACACAACTCTGTAAAAACATTTGGTGGTTCAAAGAGGATAATCATTGGTGACTTTACGTGCTGTTCATTGAGAGGCTAGATAATGATCAACAAGCCTTCCTCACAGGCTTCGCGGTAGCGAGGCCTGTGAGGAGAGATTTGTTTATGAGGAACCAGAATTCCTTATTCTTGGAGAGCATTGGACTAGGAGACCTGTTTTGTATTTTGTAAACCATGTTAATCTTGCAAGATTCAGTAAGGAAAGACATGGTACCTGTTAGAATTTCAGGTGAGGAATTCCCTTTGTGGATAAATGAAAAAATGTACCCAGCTTACCTCCAAAAATGGTTTTCACATGGTTGTGACATGCGTGCCGTGACATTAGCGACATTGCCAAAAACTCAGAAACTCCTCTTGCAAAGGGATTTTGAGATTATCATATGAATTTTATACACTAAATGTGCTATGTATATCAGATCTGGTTAGGTGTTTAGAAGATTCCAGGACATACAAACAAAGATATGTATGAGGAGGAAACAAGATGGAGAGGAGTTGGAAAGAGGTAGAGGAGGGGGCAAAGGGAGAAGGAAAGGGGAGTGAGATATTAGGGAGGAGGGGCTATGAAAAATAGAATTTGCACGAGAAGATTGTATGGGACAGTGTACTTTTGCATGATGCTAGTGTATGGTACATTATTCATTTTTGTGTGTAGTTTTGGTCTACATAGTGGGAGGGAGTGGTCCCATTGAGGACGGGGGGAAGAGGGGAATTTTATGATGTATTTTTTGAGCAAGCAAATATATTGATAGCAGAAAATCCAATCTTCATGTACACTAGTGTATGGTTTAGTGCTTTGTTTTATGGAAATCCGGTATCACTCGGGTAGAAGGGAGTGAGAGGTAGAGAAACGAGGAACATGAAACATGGAAATCATACGAGGGGAATTCACAAGACCTTCAACATCAGAATGATACTAGTGTGTAGTAAATCATTCATTTTTTTACGTAGTTAACTTCTCCATGGTTGATATAACAAACGGCATGTGAAATGCAATTACGTGCATTTTGAAACATAAAATCATAGTTTTGTTAAGATACTATGTCCAAAGCTTTAGTTTTCGACCATAGATTTACTTGTTGGATGGTAAATCTCCTTAAAACACCCATGTTATGATTTGTTTTCCTTTGGAATTCCCTCTACTATTTCTCCTTCCCACGAAAAACAGAAGTGTGTGAGGATAGTGTACAAATGAGTGAACAAAGAAATGTACTAGCCTCCTTGTGAGATAACACTACTGTGCACTGGAAGGAAACTTAAGAGACTATGTTAGATTATACACAAGTTTACCTTCTTCATTTGAATTGGCTTGTGAGATGAAAAGATCCTTCAGCTGCAGTTGCCTCATTCACCTTTGTCATTTGGACCCCCCTACCTCCCATGTCAAGTGCAGATTGCATGAGGAAAGTGTGTAAGAGAGCAAAACTATCACAAAGAAAAACATCAAGATGAAAAACTTAGGAAAAATCACAACTCTTTAAAAAAAACATAAAAATCTCTAAGTGGTAAACAATAGTGTACATAGGTGTAATTTTCAGGTAAGCATTCACTTCTTTTTTGCAACCACCCCAAACTCAAACGATGAACTTTATTCCAACGTGATATTTTCTATCTATCTCCCTTCCATACCATGGAAACACATGATGAGGGTGTTCAAAGAAACATATGGATATCAAATGTGAGAAAGAAGTAGTGTATAGTGAAGAGAATTTTTACAGACAAGGTGGGTTTTCATGTACAAAAGTGAACTTTTGATCACAACACCACTTGTCAACTGATACACTCATTTAAGCACAAGCCTCACGCTCTTTTGTCGTTTTGACACCCCCCCTCCCCTCAAGTGGAAATTGTATGAAAGAAGTTTATGGGAGAGTAAAAAAAACGTTAGTACAAAAAAAAAGAGATGAAGTTGTGTAAAGGAGGAAAAAAATCAACCAATTTTTGAGGAGGGTGTACGAGAGGATGAATAGAAGAACTTATGAATGTTTCATAAGGAAATACACCAGTTCACACTGAGAATACATGTACTGAGAGTGGTAAACATTCAATTTCACAGATGTTTTGTTTCCACTGAACATCACTTATTGAACTGTAAAGTTCATGAAACACATGCCTCATAAACTTTTGTCTTCTTTTAATCGCTCTCACCCCAACCTCCCCTCCCTCCTTCGATTCAACAGTGCATGAAGGAAGTGTAAGAGAATGTGAAAAAAACTTATGGTATTTTCATCCATGTTTGTCCTAAATGATTTTTGTTTATTTGCCCATGAGTTCCTTAAAAAAACTATTTAGATAATGGGAGAATCACTACTGAAAATCCCGGGTTTGGCAGTGTTGCTTACCTATGAATGTTTCAAATGCATGCACTTGGCAGCCCATTATCTCTAGATCCAGAGGCACAAGTGAGAGCAAACACAAGTCGTGAAGATGGCCATATGTGGGCTTTGATCCAACGGCTTGACATAATCAGAGCTCAAGCATCCAAACTTTGAAATCTGATTGTCTTGTGTGAATTTGCTTTGATAAGATGTTCTAGGGAGTTTAATAAGTTAAGAGGACGTAACTATGCACAAGTAACAATAGGCGATCACAGAAAAAACAAAAATGGACCCAATTTAGGGAGAATACAACAATCACAAAAAAGGCTCCCAGAAAAGGGACGAATTAGAGAAAAAAAAAGCTATGGTATTATGAAAAATACATACATGAATACACTCGGGTCCAGAGAGGAAAAATTCATTAAAAAATACAAAGAAATATATGGAACTTTTGGGCAAAAATGTAATAGTGTTGTTTTCTCACATACACAAGTGTATCATTTACAAAAATACCACTTGTACAATGATACACTCCTTCATGCACATGCCTCATATGCTTTTGTCTTTTGGACCCCCTCCCTCTCTGCCCCCCTTGAGTGGACAGTATGAGAGAGTGAACAAGTGCCAATATAAAAACACATGATGAAGTACAGTTTTTTAGAAAGGAGAGAAAGTTCATTGAAGAGTAGGGTGTATTAGAGGGTGAAAAATGATATGTATGAATACTTAATGAGAGAGTTCACTAGCTTACATTGAGAATATGCGTACTGAGAGTGGTGGATTATCAAGTATGCAATTCTTGCATTTCTACTCACTGTCACATATTGAGTAGTACAGTTCTTTATTCACATGCCTCGTAAAAGTTTCTCTTTTAGAACCCCCCCTCTCACCAAAACCCTTCTCCTGTCAAGTGGCAAGTGTATCAGGGGAGTGTATGAGAGAGAAGAAAAACAAGCATGAAAAACACATGTAGATATATGCTTGTGTAAAATAAGGAGAAAAATGGAAAACTAATACAAAGTCATCTAAGGTTTTTTCAAAAGAAAAGGGTGGTACATATTGAGAAGAAGTTTCATGAAAATGGTGGATTCTCACATAGACAAGTGTACTGTTAAAATAAAACATCACTTTTTCAGTGATGCATTCCTTCAGACACATACATTATACAATTTTACCTACTTCTTCCTCCATGTTTCATATGTTTCAGACATAAATACAAGTATGTAGAAGCTTCCGTATTGAGTGTAGCTTCATACTGTAGATTGCTAAAGATTACGTCGTTTTGAAGGATATTCCTCAAAACTTATTCCTCTGTGTAAAGGGCCCCACTAACTACACGGCCTTTTCAAACATTTAACATTTTTTGATTTACACTGGTTTAATGGTATAAAAATCTGGGATTGGGCCTAAAATTTTCAAGGGGTTTGTGATTGTTCATGGGAGGGGTGCATGCGGTTTGTGTGGGGGGTCTGAGACTTTCCATGCTTCGATAAGAAACTTTCTGGGCCCCGCTATCACAAGGCCCAGTAGAAATCCACACAAAACTAAAACCCCAATTGCGATGCAGGGTGAGGTTTGGTTTAAGTTTACATAGTAAAATAAGGGGTTTCATGTTTTTGTGCCAAGTAGTACGTGGACGGTTTACATGGATGAGGTACATATCAGAGGAGGAATTGAGGAATTGGGAGAAAAGGATGATTTGTATCTATTAGTAGGTGTACTTTGATGACATGTTTCAGACATGTCAAGTGCAGACATGCACAGTAAAAACAGTAAGAAATGAGGCATGTGTGAGGTCTTGGATTCTTAAGTTGAGCAACGCTTACGACATGGTGTTGTAAGTGGTCACATTGAGAAACTCTGTTGAGAAGTTGAAGGGCTTCGAGAATATCAAGGCACATCTTTATTAAAAGCTAGCACTGTCAAGAAGTTGACCAAACGGTGTTAAAACATTGATGTAATTTGTGACACTTATGTTGACCCTTCTTGAAAGTGGTGGAGCTTGTTGGAACCTTTGGAAACAGAACACCAAAGTTCGGAACACGTGGCAAAAACACCCTTGGCCAAGCGGTGTAAGCAGCCTTAGGTCGACACACAGTGGACCAAGAGTCTAATGGCCAAAATGTCCCCTCTCGGACTTAAGGGACCTTTGTATGTCTGGAACGTAACAATTTTCCTTTTTCATCATGATGTTCCGGCACGTTAGCCGACGTAGGTCAACAAAGCTTGTAATAGCCGTTTGTTAGATGATCGGTGTTGTGGTTGTAGGCATAGGGTTCCCACCCATTTTTCATGACATCATTGTTATGCCACTTCACAAGATATTTAGTCATTTTCTCACGACATTGATGTCAGTGGATTTCCTCAGATACTCCGTGTTCATGTCCACTTTCATGGGAGGTAGATCAACATTTTTCCTGGAAAACATCTCCTTGGGTTCATGATAATGTTTTGTTTTCATGATTTTCCTTTCTTACATGGAAGATTGGATAAATCGCCATGTTTTCCGGTGGGTGAAGTTGAGAAAAAAATGGGATCTCCATTTTCTTGATCACAAAAAGTCCCAACCATTGGGGTTTGAGCTTTGTACATTCTTTTTCCATGCTGGACGGAGATAACTAGGACAAACTTGTGACCACTAGAAATGTTGCTGCTGTGATGCCGCTCTGCTGCTTGCTTTGTCGCCGCCTACGTCTTTGCAAGGGTCTGTCGTGTTCCCTCCTAGGCACTAGAGAGTTTACAATGATTTATGTCAACGGCAAGAATGATACTTTGGCTCTGTAATCATGTTGATGTGGCAAGAAGTTGTTGTAGAATACCTGCATGGAGTTTTACCTGTTGCAGTGGAAGTTGCCAAGATGTATGCAAGTCTGGTGGTCAGGCGTTTTGCCACACAATCATTCCCGTGTGGCTTGCATAAAGTGAATAGAAGTTGTTGTAATGTCTGATTGGTCCACTCAGTGGGCCAATCAGTGTCAAGATGGAAAGCCGTTGATAACTGGGTCCGACTTCCTTAACACGTCTGATGATGTGTTATGACTAATAAGATATCATTGATGATGGTGTATGGTACACCGTATAGCCATTCAATGCTGTTTAGAAACAACAGTGCTATTCCCTAAGCGGTGACAGTGGTCTTCTCAACAAAGTTGGAAACTCTCAGAAATTTTTTATCACCACAAAGATGGCTTCATAACCCTTGGGGATACATTAAGGCCTATCACAAAGTCCATATTGATGTTGATCCACATCTCTGTTAGATAGGAGAGCTATTGGAGCAGTCATGGTGGCCTTGTACACTGAGATTTTTGCGGCTGACAGGTGTTTCACTATTTGCATAATGCCTTCATGTTGGTCTACATGCGGTTCCACTAGTCTTTCTCCACTAGCTTCTTGAGCATCTTGCCCTTTTTTAAGTGTCCACCTGGACCTGTATTGTTCCTTCAACAGCATTCTCCAGATTTTGTCATTCGATGGTGAGATGAATTGGTGAGTGAATTGTCATTGCCAGTATGGGCTGTTGAACAACATTTTTTTTCTACCCGTTGAAATTTCCTGACCCTTTGAAATCATCCACACAAGGTATCGATCACATTTGATGAGAATGATGCTGATGTCGGCCATCAAGTCTGGCTGTGGACAAAGAGAATTTGCCGGATCTGTTTTTCCAGGCAAGTACTTGATACCATAACTGAAGCTGGACACAAGGAAATCCATCCATGGAGTTTGCCATTGGCTCAAACTTGGCTGAGTCTTGAGATGTTTCAGTGCATGGTGCTTACTGTGGACAAAAGATTATCCAAATTCTTGATGGCACCGCTATATCTTGAACACGTACGACACCAAGACTTCCTTTTTGTGCACTGCACGGTTTAGCTCCAGTCCACATGATTTCTTGGACATATGAGCGACAGATTGTTCTCCGTCAGCATTGTCTTGGAGTACAACAGCTCCAATTGTTTGATTGGATACATTGGTGGCCATCATGTAGTCCATCGTTGGATCCGCCACTTGCAATGCTGGCACCAAGGTCAGAGCAATTCTTAAATGTTTGAACACTTCTTGTTTGCTATGTCCCTATCTCCGCTTGATTATTCAATGAGTGAAATTGGGGAGAGATGACAAAACTTTGAGTACATTATAATGCAATTCCCAAAAAACTGGGACAACCTGAATGTTGGCTGGCATCGGTCAAAAACAACTACTGTCTCCACAATCATTTTGAGTTTTCCGTAGAATCTCTCTCTTTGTAAAATCTCAATAGTTTTTTTTGGAAATTTCCATTGTGCTCCTCCGGGGTGTGGCTAGATGCCAGGATATCATTGAGATACATGACGACACAGTTTTCGCTGCATAGTTGGCATAAACATTCCCGGGATAAACTTGAACTCAAAGCATCCATATCTGGTGCGGTTGGCAGTCTTCTCAACGTCCTTGTCAGATACTCAGATCCGATGATAGCCGCTGCGTAGGTCAATTGTGGCAAACATTCTTGCTGCACAGAGTTGGTCAAAAAGTTCACATGCTTGCAAAAGGGCGTAACCACACACACCCATATCTCACTGGTTATCTTCTTAAAAAAAAGTGCAGGTGCAGCATATGGCGATATGGATGGTCTAATGAATCCCTGACTGAGCATCTCTTTTAGCTAGTTTTTTAACTGTATCAACTCGTGGTCCCTCATTGAATAGGTCCCCTTCACCGTTGGTTTGCTATCCAGCTTCAATTTCAACTGATGATCGAAGATGCATTGTGGAGGTAAATCTTGAGGCAGTTTATGAAGGAAATCCCCTTCACAATCCTTGAAAAGAGATGTAAACTGCTCCAGCATAGTTACCAATCTTTTTGGGGTTAAAGCAAAAAAGGATGATTATATTGTCTGCTGTTATGTTCTTCTCTACTTCCCCGGAGCGCAGGCGTGGACTAGCCACGCTTTTCCTCCACGTCACAGGTATCTCTTAGCCACATCCAGTGATGTAAGATGCATGTATTGGTTTGTGACTGTTACAAATTCCTCTGCTACTTCCTCCTCTATTGTTTCTTGTAACCACTTTTGCGTCATGGGTCGATCAATCATAGGCATGTGTCATTTCTTCTCAATAATGTTAACTTAGCGTTAATAGTCATGCGGTAGACTAGATGAGTGGCATGTGCCACTCATCTAGTCTACCTGAGGATTTTGCTGGTACAAGAAATACTGTCTGAGGATGATTTTGTGGTTGCTCATGGGGAAAGTCCTCCACACTCTTATGTCGTACAGATCTCTGATTAAAAGTCAGAGTGGTTCATGAACTCAATAGATATACAGTAATACATTGACAATTCTTCCTTCAAGCATATTCAGTGTAGTGTGTAAATCCAAGTTTTAAACTATGTTGTTTCCAACAAAAACATGAGAAACTTCCCCATCCAAGAGTGTCGATACCGTTCTGCAAAATTTACAACCCCTTTACATTACCTGAAGCAACATCACCGGTCGGTCTTCCTTGTACCCCCTCGTCGAACTTTGTGATCGTAGCAACCCTTGTCTGTGGTGATATGAGCAGTTTAGATGGAGAATCAGTTGACACGGAATTCGATGACCGGACAGGAGATTTTTTGTGTACCCTTACCCTTTGCCATTTTCTGAATCCTCATTTTCCGACTCCTCCTGTGTGACTTACCTCCCATTTTGGCGTGTTGCTGCTGTTTTCAATAGTTGTGCGAGATGTGACTCAACTTCTTGTAAGTCCAGCATAGCCAATGATTAAGTTGATCGATGGTGTCAATCTTCAAAGGAGAGGAGGTTTCTCCAGAATGCAAATTTCTGCCACCACCATATGGATTGTGGCCTTGGGTTCACCAGCCATTGGGTTACTATATCTGAGCATTATTGATGACACTACTGATGCAATCAGCTATCGCAATAACTTTCATAAGGTCGTGTTGGATGCTGAATATTGCCATTGCTCATTGTAAGCCATGCTTGAGAACACCATCATAGAAACATAGTTTATCCAGGGGAGGTCACCGTTAGTGATGATTTCATGGACACGGCATGTGTACTTTGCCATGCTGTACTGTTGAAGCAAGCGTTGAATCTTGTAATCTATGTTACACTTCTCATTCATTGTTACAAAGCGTGTCAGTATGGCTAGCTCGTAGTCCATCCAGTTTTCTGGTGGAGAAAGGGATTTTTGCCATGCTGGATTGATCTAGTCAAGAGATAATACACCTTTGATGATGTGAGATTGGTTGCGTGAGCCATTGAGCCAGCTCTTCCGGTCTCCTGCTGCCATTGGATGATTTTCAGGTCAGACCATTAACTTCATGTCATGCCATGCAAAAGTGAGGCTACAGGGTCATTTTCTGTTTTGTCTTTGGTAACCTGAGCACTGGTGAATTACACCTCCAAATCTACCCGCCACATCTGAACTGTTGGTACTTTGGGATTTGCTTAGTAAAAAATGTGTCAAAAGTTCCAGTGGGATTTGGAGTTCACTCGAGAGCTAGTCAGTTCTCTTGGTGAACACTTGTTCTTGGAAGAGTGTACTTTGAACCTTCCCCACCACCACGGTGAGTTGCTTGAGCAGATGGGAATTAAGGCTCTTGAGTCCTGATAGCTTCTGGCAAAGCATTTGTCAAGCTTGAGGGGCCCGTCACTGGAGTGGCTGTCGGAGCCGTTGGTCTTGCATCATTCACCGTCAAGGTTGCTGCTTCTACCTAGTTGTCCTAGAGAATGTTTCTGTCTATATGTTGCTCATCCTCCATCGTCAAAGTCTTTGCCAGTTACTGCTGCTTGTCGCCAAGTGTGCTGATTCCATTCACTGTCGTTTTCATGAATTACGTTATCTTCTAGATGATGGAGATGTGCTGAGTACTTGTGTGAGGCTTTCGCCTTGCAATGAATTTGTTGACTGACCCTCTAACACTAGCTCTGATACCAAGTGTTACGTCAAGTGAAATGTGGATAGTCTTAGGGGATGAGGTGCAGAGCAGAAGACCACTAAAAAAAAAGGACAAGTGGACAGTTTATACTCAGCAGGGTGCAATGCCGTGTCGTGAGTGGTCACTTTGAGAAACTCTACCAAGAAGTCAGAGGATTTTGATAAGATCAAGGTACGTCCCTGTAGAATTCTAGCATCTTCAAGGAGTGGAACAAAAAGGATAAAACAGTTGATACAATTTGTGAAAGCTCTGACGGCCCTTCTAGAAAGTGGTTGAACTTGCTGGAACCATAAAAAACGGAACATCGGAGGTCAATAAAGGTGGCCAAAATGCGCTTGGCCAAGTAACATGAAAATCCTTAGATCGGTGCGCCAAGGGCCATGAGGACGGATTGCTCCTTTTTGTGCGCAAGGTGGTTGGATGAGAGTCACAATTTGCATTTCATGGGTGTTTGAGCTCTTTTCCAACTTCTTCCAGCATCTCCCCTCCCCAAAGATGCTACCTGATTTTCTCTTCCTATTCATCTCCTGCCTTTCCTCTTTGGCCATAGAATTGGTGCAGGAAGTCCCCCTACAACTAAGGTATCCCAAGGACTAATAGGGTGCCAAGACCAAGAAAGGCACCAGTGGAAAGAAGATTTTAAGGCATCCTCATCGCCACAAGCTCAAGGGAAAGACGGTCAAGGAGGCACAAGAGACGTCAAGAGAAGCCCGGAGGAGACCAAGGACGACAAGAAGAGAAGAAGACAAAAGAAGAGAGAGGGACGTGTGGGGCTTGAGGTATTGTCTATATCTTCTTCCCACCTCCCGTCTTCTCTAAGTGATCAATTCTTTCTTTCAGGTTTTCTCCTTCTTTCTTTTCTTTTTCCTTCTAGGTTCCAAAACCTACCTAATGTCACGAGTCACAACTTTGGAGGATTAGCTTGAAATCTACGTGTTTGTGCCAATGTTGTTGGTGTACAAAGCAGGTTCCTTTACTATGTGATTGTGCCGAACGTGGCGGCCTATGAAAATGAGAATTTTCATCATGTGGTTTTGCCATCCATAGTGGCGCAGAAAAACAAAAGTTCTTTCTTAGTTTCCTGACCAATTGTGAGAGCAAAAGTGGACACCAAGAGAGATAACACCTCTTTGAGCTTTTGCGACGACCCATGAAAAATGTTCATTGCATGCTAGTTGGAACACAATGGTATGGCAAGTGTTGGACCGTCCAAGACCAACAAGGGTAAGGTGTTGAGAGCCTCACCACATGCCCTTGGCATACTCCAAGTTTTGAAGGCCTCCACTGTGAGCACAGTAGCCAAGTCAACGGTAACAGTGTCACCGCAGGTAATCCGCGCTAAACTCAGCAGAGCTGAGAAGCATGCAGAAGCCAAGAAAGTGTTTCTTGAGCATGCCAAAGTGGACGTCGGTAACTCCCATGCTTTGCAAAACATGCTAGAGGAGGACCACCCAAACACAGACCCACTAAAAATCACTACGACAATGTCAACGAAGATCATAACCATCGTCATAATCACAAGCAAAGCTTAAGCCAATTGTCTGAAAAGGACAAGGCACTCACCGAGTCAGAAGGAACTGCTACTAGCAACGAGGCTACAGATAGCATCCATGACACTCAAGTAAACACTCAAGAAGATCTCACAAGCGTGAGCAAGATGATGCCATGGCAAAGGTGGAGGCAGCTACCAAGGCGACAGGACGACTAAAAACTAGCACTGACATTAGATATGTGACATCATCAGGAGGACTGGGAACGGACATCCCTTCCTACAACGTGGCTACAATGGCGCATTTCCATGCCTCCTCATGGCATGGAAATGGCAGACAACGACTTCCTTTGGAAGGTGGGACTCCTTGTCAGCATGTTCATGAATCGTACTCTCCTCTAGTGGACAGAGACACACAATCAATACAAGGCTCTAGAGGCTATAGTGTAGGCCCTTCGGAAATCAGGATAAAAGATGGAATTTGCCAACCTTCTCATCCACCTCGGAAAAAGTATCATGGACCTTGACTGTGATTGCCAGTTTTGACGTCTTTCCTCCCANGTTGCTGATCATCTTTTATCTATAGTATGGAGACCTTCCAAAAGGAAGTAAAGATGAACGATTGGCTGAATTACATGGAGCACGTTCTACGTGTCCAATGGGCTCTACTTGGCAAGCGCAACATCCTTGCTACGACGTGGCTTCATGACAAGCTCTTCAATGATGTTGCGAAGCAATGAGATGCACATGGGCCTCACCTTGACTGGTAACTAGTAGCATGGGTGGCCTTCTACACTATCATGCGCAAGAAGTGCACCCTGTTGGAGGAGGCATATTGAGCTTTCAATAGGCCAAAGGTCTTGAAGTAGCAGGGTAGCTCATCCCAAAGTTAACCATCTTCATGAAAGAACTTAAAAGCTTCACCGAGATCATTTTCCAGAGAGACGTTGAAAGACATCACCACCACGATAGCTACATTCCAGGCTTGGAAAGACTACGCAATGTGCAACTACACACTTGAAATGTATTCAGCAAACCCAAAACACCATTCGAATACGCCGCCAACCACACGTGCACAGTTAGGCCACAACATGTGCATACATACTACATGGACTAGAGAGACGGCCAAACAACAAGGTGGGGTGAATTGCAAGGAGCATGTGAACTCCCTAGTCGAGAAGAGTGGCAGGAAGCAGGCCTCCTACCACAAGCTCGACCGCAATAATGATGAGCTGAATGTGGTGTGAGAGTCTCACAACATGGACTTTTGCAAGGGGCTTTGGAGCAACTGTATGCAGCCTAGCCACTTCACAGCTCTGTATCATGAGGTTGTTGGCGGTGGCATTCACCGCAACTACAACACTGCTTGAAAATGGTGTAGTAGATGGACACAAACAAGATCATAGACAACGTCGTGGACAGGGCTGTGGCCGGGGCTGTGGTCCCGACCATGGGAAAGGACAAGGTTGCAATACAAGTTATCTCCACTCTTGAGTGATGCTAATAGGGGCTACTCAGGGGGGAATAGGGATCATCAATATGGATTCATGTTCTCAGAAAAGGACATGAAGCAAGTTGAATTTCTGACAGGTTGAAGTTTTGCAGCTGTCTTCTAAACTCGTTGAACCACACTTTGCACTTGCTGATTCTTCTTGCCCACAAAACCTTGTGTCTTCTGACAACATGCACAATCACACTTTCTTAGTGGTAGTGAAACCAACCACTATAAAAGACTAAAAAGACTCAGTTTTTAGAGCAAATGCCCTCAAGGCGATAGGAGCAATCACATTCAAGATACCTTTGGTCGGTGATTCCCACCCTGTTCAATTTAGAGACTTGAATGCACTTGTCAAATTTACACATAGTCACAAGACGTAGACATGAATGAGTGAAACATGGGAGTTATGGCGTCCGCAGTACTGATTCCATATATGTGACATGAATAGCTTCCTTTCATCGAGCATTTTCAATAAGAAGAGCGGAGGTAGTATGGCTATGCAGTTTAAACTACACCTAGCTGGTTTTCCTGTGAACGTGCTGGCTGACACCAAAGGGGATGGATCTTTTTTCAGCCTTAACTCTACCAGACAGGTGGACTTGACGTACGAGCCAGTGGATGGTGCAGATAACATCAGTGACAGCCATATTGTTCCTGTCGTTGGTCCTTGAAGTAAAAAACTTACATTCATAGGTACACATAGAGTATCACATTGAGGTCACTCAACCATCTTGATATGTTGACATGTTTTTAGCCAATCCCATGATCCGCAAAGACAAGGCTCACATGCCCTTAAAATCTATCTGTTTGATCCTCTGAAAAGAGCACTGTCGTTCTACCGCAATTCCAAGTATGGAAGATTCACGGCGAATTGTCTGATGTTGGTCAAGAGACATATTCCAGAGGTTTGTCGACACTCCTTGGCTCAGCTGCAGATTGTACATGACAAATTGAATGAAAACATGCTGCAAGAGATGGAATCTTTGCTGTCAAAGTCATTGGATGGATTCCTAGACCCACTGGTTGGGCTTCCACCAAAACAACACATGGGCCATAAGATTCTGCAGCAACCTGAGACAACTCCTCCATTCATACCCATGTACCGCCCCAGTCCAACAGAAAGCCAAGAGGTCGAATACCAAATAAAAAAGAGTATTGCAAAAGGGTAGATCAGGCCGAGTAGCTTGCCAGGCAATGCGCTAATCATTGTTGTAAATGAAACGGAGGGTGGTTTATGCATGTGCGTACACTAGGATTGTGAAACAAGCTGGCATTGAAGAATTGATTCCTCAAGCAGTGGGTTAAGGGCCTGTTTGATCAACCCTGAGGAGGACAAGTGTTTTCATACTTAGTTTCGTCTCAAGGATACCATCAAATCTATATCTCAAAACATGATGTAGGCAAGATAGTGTTTGGATGCAGTTGATGAATTATCACTTCCGAATTCTGTGCTTTGGGCTTACGAATGCCCTCACAACCTTCCTATGAGAAATGAACTAAACAATTTCCAAAAAACCCAGTTTTTTTGTCTTTTTCTACCCAGAAAATATCACAGACTTTTCCAATTCAATGGAAGATCGCATAATCTGTTTTCATGAATTGCTTGCGATCCTATGGGAGTTAAACCTCTGTGCAAAAATGAGCAAGTACAAGTTTGCACAAGACGAGGTCAAATACATTGGAAACATAGTCGGCAAGGATAGTAGTCATGGTTGCCCATGAAACGTACAAGCAGTAAAAGATTGGCCACACTCAGAGAATGCAGGGCATACTAGGTGTTTATTTGGCCATGCAAACTACTTTAGACGGTTTATGTAAGGGTATTTAACCTTGGTAGCTCCGTGAACCAGGCTCATATAAAAAGATATGCATTGGGAATGGACATCTGATTAGAAGCATGCTTCTTTCCAATTCAAAGATCGTTTTTTCCATAGCACACGTCTTAGCTGTTATGAAACCATTGCAACTGTGGGAGATGTGATGTGATGCATTGGTAGTAGGAATCCGAGCAGGTCTCATGTAGAATGGTCATCTAGTCGTGCATGAGAGTCGTAAGCTCATCCACGCTAAGAATTGATGCATTGTTCGTGATTAAGAGCTCCTCACTATGGTACACACCTTCAAGAAGTGGCATTGTTACCCTAAGGGCGCTGAGGGGGTGTGACAGTCGTGACCAACCACAACTATTTGGTTTTTTCTCCGAATGGATCTGCACCTGTCAAAATGACAAATGCGTGGGACTGAGTATCCGAGCCAATTTTTTGTTCAAGTGGGAGTATTGGTCAGGATGCATCATAGTGGCCGGTCCACTAAGCCGGCAGGCCATAGAAAGCATAACTTCCACTGAGGTTAGTGGGTATTTTATGGCCTTTACGGCTGCAAGAATGCAAAAAATAGGTTCCTCAACTGTGTGGCAACCACCGCAAGAGAGTATCCAATACAACCGGTTTTGTGAATACGAGCCGGATAAGAAAGTTTGTAGATTCTTGGTTGCAAGACCCTTAAGTTTGGATTGATGAGAGGTGCATGATTTCATTGGCACGGAGAACAAGTCATTATGCCAGAATGTGGAGACCTCCCAGCGAAGATTATCTCCCAATTCCACGACCTGCCAGGGCAAGGTTATGTTGGACTATGAAAGACGGGACATGCACTCTTGGATGACTGTTGGCAGCCAGGATAGGCTGTCAACGTTTGTGAGCATCGTATGATATGCGACCAATGTTTCCGAAACAAGGATAGTAACAAAATACCTAAAAGACTCCTCCAACAACTTCCCATCCCTCAGACTCCATATGAATGTGTCAACATGAACTTGATTGCGGATTTCCCGCACACGGTCCATGGCCAGGATGCGATGCTAGTGATTATGGATCTTCTACCGAAGATGATGTGAACCCTAGGGAGATTTTGCGTCTCTTCTTCAAGGGTATGGTGAAGTACCACGACTTCTCTTCATGTATCATCTCTAATCGAGATAAAAAATTGCTATTAAGTTGTGGCAAAAGATGCATGAGTACTTCAATGACAAATTTCAACGACCTTATATCCTCAAACCCACAAATAAATAGAGCGAATGAATTGTAATCTAGAGTTAATGCTCCGCGTGTACATGGATCCCTGAATGATTGGGAAACTTTCCTAGCACCAACAAACTTTGTGATGAATAGCTTAGTGAACAAGTCCACGTGAATGCCATTGTCCGTTTTGAATAGTGGTTGACATCCAATGGTGCCCTCTTCATTTGTGAAGAGTACAAGGAGAGAGGGACATGTTCTTTGAACTAAAGCCTTTTCCGAGTGAAAAGAATCCTTTTTGAGGAGGCAAATGGTCACCTTCAAGCGTCTCCAACACAATACAAGGCATATGTTGACAAAGTCATCATGAGGTCTCGTTCAACATCGGCCGTAAGGTGATGCTAAGCACGAAGAACCTTCGCTTGAAGTCGTGAGAGGTGCAAAACTTGTATTGAATGCAGATGGACTGGTTCCCATCTTNGCGGCCACCCATCTCCAAAGCGAGGACTGGCCGGTGGCTAGCCACTCACTTGCTATCAGTTGGCTAACAGCCTAACAGCCTGCTGGCTAGACGGCCGGTGACCAGTCAGGTTCCTCGAGGGTCACAAGCCGACCAGCAGTCGGCCGCCTGCTGGCCGCCGACTGAGCTCGTCACTCGATCGGCAGCCATGAAGCCACTAGGCCTCAAGGTTCGAGGTGATTAGACTCAAGCCCTCGTCCTCGCCCTCCCCTTTTTGCCTTACAGGGTGATCAAGACGAGGGGAGAGAGCGAGTGAAAGAGTACATGAGCAAAGACCATTTGGTTGCGCGAAATCATCCAACGTTCCGAGCACGCAATGATCTAGCTCCTGCGCAACTCTTTGCAAATGAAGTTCTTTAAGTGAGAACTTAGAGTTCCGTTCACATAAAACTTGTGCCAACTCACAAGTTGGAGGTGTTTTCCCCGCATTTGGGATCTAGAATCAAGAAGCGAGGTAAAAACGGGAAGGGTCTCAAGAGACTCAAAATATTCAAGTGTCTTTGCAATGGTCGATGATGACAATTGGCCCTGAGTGACGCTGAGGGAAAAACGCATGTAGAGAGCTATGGATCCCATTATGTAAGTTCCCATGAGCTTCGTGCAGGAGCTTGAGTCACGACGATTGCAGTGTTCCAAGCTAGATCACAACTTGAGTCTGGCTAGTATGTATTCTTTTAGACTTCAACTGTTCGAAACATGAGCCTCGGATCCGGTGAACTGCTTGAATTTCACTTTCAATCATAGATGCGGTCCGTACATCGTACTGATGTACAGTTTTAGATGAATTGCCCACAAGTGGACATGGCCACCTTTTGCCAATTATGTATGAAATGAGTCACACCAACCACAAACCACAACAATCTGACTTCACTTTGAGATACACCATCACAATTACACTCAACAGCTTTATGTGCATGACAATGCACATAAATGTGGTTTGTCATGTGTCAAAAGGTTTACAAACAGAAAAAGCATCAATAATCAATCTTAGTAGGTCACATATCGACCCTACAATGTTTTCCACCTGTGATAGTCGAACAAGTAGAAGCACAATGAATATCCCCAGCCTTTGCCGATTTCCCGTCCAGGACGCACATTCCGTTCGCCAAACTTCGATGGGGGTTTGGCAGTGGGGAATGACAAAACATGCAACACATGGAGCGAATCCATAGATCTTGGCATCCAGGAACTAGCAGGCCTTTCTCACATCTTTCGATAATGTTTGCTCAAGTGAAATTGTCAACAACCTTGGCTTGGGAAATCACTCTTTCCACGACCATGCTCATTGAAAGAATAGAGGGAACACCGGCCAACATTAAAGCATGGGGAGGGGTATGGGGCGGCGAGGGTAAATGGTAGAGGTGAAGGGAAGGTCATTTCCATGACAAGGGGAACTTGAGCAGGGTATGAAGATCATGATCATGAATCACAAACCATCCGAGTGTCCAAATTTTGTACTTGGAATGCAGTCAACGTTCAGCCGAAAAAACTTGTCAACCTTGCTTAACTCAAAGGCAAATAGGTTATTCAGAAGAACAAATGCCAACGTTGCAATTTGCCACACCGTGCATAAATTTAGAAGCGCCTGATTCCGTCAAAACCTGGGTATGCAAGCGGAGCGCACGGTTTGCAAACGTTCTTGCAAGCACGTGTCAACGCTGACCTCGATCTCGAACAATTTCGGCCATTGCTTGCCTGTGACTGCAGCAAACAGAGGGCAAAAAGGGTGTTTAAGGCACTCCCAGAGGAAAGAAAAGCGATTTGAGGTAAGTGCCTGAAAAAAGAGGAGAGCCATGTGACCAAATGCCCAGTGAAATTAGCAGATGAAGTGCTCGCTTGTGACCTCAGGCTAGTTTCAAATGCTCAGTTTTTTGTTCACTCCCTCGACCTAGTTGTTGCTACGAGCGAGGAAGGCGGGAAGAGGAGGGGAAAGGTGTTATGCAGAGCAAATGCCGACAATGGATGATAAGTGCTCAAGTGAAACAGTGCAGATTTTGGAGAAGGACACTGGACACGGAAGGGGTCCATGCTCCTGAAAGCCCTCACACACGTTGAAATCCCTCAGACACTTTTGAAATCCCTCAGACACGTTGAAATCCCTCAGACACGTTGAAATCCCTCAGACACGTTGAAATCCCTCAGAGGCGTTTGCTGAATGAAATGTGGCACATCAGACATTTTGCAAAGCATGCAGAACATTGACCCTGAAGCTGCAGTTATTAGACGACATGGATGCAAGGGGGCAAGTTCATGGCAAGGGAAGATGGTGATTTCTGACTGACCGAAGAATCTGTGACGAGAAGCATCCCATGCGATGCCGTTGAGAACATCCATCTGCACAGCATGCGTTGTTGCATGCATTGTTGCATGTGTTGTTGCATGTGTTGTTGCATACGTTGTTGCATGCATGCACATCGCAGGTTTGCTTGCATGGATGCATCTGCATTAACCTCAACCTTGGACTGGGTGCACCCGGTCGAAGGTCGCCAGATTGCGACCAGGTTGCTGGTCGGGGTCCCGACCATAAGGCGCCCCCAGCAGTTTGCCAGAGTATGGCTCTGCTGGGGGACAATCTGGGGGCTCGAACCAGGGACACCCCAATTTGCAATCCCCAGGGCACCAGAATGCGCCCCTATTTGAGGGGCTTGCGGCTCGCAACCAAAACCACGTGCTCTTTTCATTTAACCCACAGGGAACACTCCCCTGCCCCTGCCTCACATCAGCTGCCCCTGCTTAACGTGCACGCTAGGTAGAGTAGATGGTTGACATGCTTAACGTGCACGCTAGGTAGGCTGCCTCACATTTGAGAGGCAGCCTTCCTACCCACCTACCCTTGCGTCAGCTCCCCCC
>SZWC01002519.1:120426-156589 GCA_023375785.1 Penium margaritaceum | reverse complement strand
TCGGTTTCGGTTCGGTTTTTTTGGTTCGGTTTTGGTCCCAAAACCGAGTTCGGTTCAAAACCGAGGCCATCCCTACAAGAGCGAAAGAGAGAGAGAGAGAGAGAGAGAGAGAGAGAGAGTCAAGTGAGTCGTAGCGACACCAAACCAGGTTTCAAATCAGTAGTCAACACCAGAGTTGGAAAACCGCGGTTTTAGAACAAAACCGAAACTGAAACCGGATTTTCCGATCTCGGTTTCTGTTTTCATTCACACCTACGTTTTCCCCTCTGAGGTGAGAGCGGATCCTAATCAAGATCAAAAAACTGGAAAACCGGAGAGAAGAAGAAAAGAGTAGAAAACGGATTTCTCCTTCACAGTCTGTGAGGGAGAAAGTGGTGTCAGATCTGAAACAGGTTTCCAGAGGGGAAACCGAAACCGGACCAAAATCGGCCTTTCGATTAGGTTTGGTTTCGATCCAGATTTCAATTTCGAAAACCAGAAAAACCGGAATGAGATTATTATCCGCCCCATCTCACCAAAAAAGTCAAAGTCAGAGTCCAAGTCCAAGTCGAAACTGTTGAAGTTCAGATATAAATGTTTGTGTCGATTCTGTTTCAACATGGTTACATGCACGCCCACACCTGTAGAGTGGTGACATTGCCTGTGCGATATTGTAATCGAGAGAACATTGCGATAGTGGAAAAAAACAATTAGACATCGACATCGATATCGCGGAACAACCATGCGATATCGACGTCGACGGCGTCGACAGTCTCGATACCGGCTTAACTGCTCGATACCAGTATCGAGCTTGGAGAGCCGAGGAGGCCGACTGGCTGGCTGACGGCATCTACCCCCCTCTTCAGCTAGTCGTCGTTGGACTCCACCAACGACAACCAGCCGACCGGGACATCAGGTTGTCGACCGGACCTTGACCCAGCCCCTTTTTTTCTTTTTTTTTTCTTTTTTTTTCTTTGGAAAATGCTTTTTTATAGCACATGGTGGGAAGGATGCCAATGTCCTGTGCGCCACCAATCCACATCCACAGAAATGAGACAACAGGGTTAACGAGCAAGGCCGTGTGGCCAGGACCGCTACACACGGGCGTCCGCCGGCTCCACGTAGCAGAGGTCAGAGAGGGAAACCGGGCCCTGGAGCCACGGAGCTGGTGGACGCTGCTGCAAATCATGGCGGAGCTCCAGATCCAGTCGGCCGTGGGCCACGCAAGCGCGGCGGATGACCGCGCACTGTTCGCCGGACACCTGCAAGGGAGAGGTGCTGAGCGAAGAAAGCCACCAACCGGCTCGCCCAGGCTGCCAGGTCCTGCGGGGGCGCTCCCTGATGTCCCTGCTGGAGGCAGAGCTGGGAGAGGCAGAGGAGAAAATCCCATGCTGCTGGCCCGAGCCCGCCAAGTGTCTCCCAGGCCAGCGGGAGGAGGACCCATCCCGGGCGAGGGACAAGAGCCGGGTGGTACTTCGTCTGCTTGGCCTCCTTTGCGTGCCGGAGCGCCCGCCCCTCCGACGTGGCAGACGCGCCCTGGGCATCCACGGTGGTGACGTCGATGACGCACATGGCCCCATGCTCCCTGTCCTCCAAAATGAGGTCCGGCCGTAGGGTGGCAGCGGCAGTCGGGAGGAGGCCGCCCGGCTCGACGCGCATCGGCAGAGAGTGCTCGCAACAGATACACGCCAACTCATCTCAAATGGCGTGGTGGACCTCTGTGATGAACCTGGTGACGAGTCACCGGGGCTGGGATGAGGCCGCTGACCCCACAGTGCTCCAGGTAGCCCAGTGGGAGGCCGAGCCAAAGCTGCGCGTGCAGTCGGGAATCTGCTGAGGAGAGGTGGACGCAGTCGCGGGGACCGGTCGGGGAAGCCTGCGCCCCACGAGCCCACTGCCCAACACCGGAGGACAAGCAGTCGTCGGCACTCCTTGGCATGGTGGGGCTGGCTCTGCTGCTGCGAGGGGCAGACACAGTGTCGAATCGCCGCGTCACCGACATCGTGTACCCAGGCGTGGCGGAGGTCTTGGTAGAAGTCGGCACTGAGCTGTTGGTAGATGTCACAAGGGGCTCCCATCTGCAGCTCTGACGAGGAGGACAAGCGAGCCTGCACCGCGGCCGAAAGAAGGGCCACCGTCGCGTCCCAAGAGGGCAGAGAAGGGAAGGTGCAGAGGGAGCTGGTAGCAGCGGGCCGAAAAGCCCCAAAAGATCCGACAGCAGACTCGTCGATGCCGCCACGTATGCCAAGGGGGCCCGAGAGCGTGCGCCGAACAAACCACAGCCGCCGTCGCGGAAGCGAAGCTGCGACTTTCGCCTGGTGAGGGCCTGCAAATCCTCTACCCGGGTCTGCAACAGCGCCTGAGTGAGACCGAGAATGCCCAGGACCGCCGTCCACACAGCATCAACAAACTAGCCCAGGGTGTTCGGCCAAGTAGGACTACATGGGAGCGCACGGATCCAAAAGTCGACTCTCGGGATGACACAGAGTCGCAGCAACATCATGGCGGCTTGCGAGTCTGACAGAAGCGGCAGCTCTGTCAGACCTCGTGTCTTCTCTTGGAGCCACTCTTGCTTCCAGCTGGACTCGAAGTCTGGAATACTGATCGGGCAGCCGAGAAGTACCACCCCCCTTGTCGACGCGCGGACTCCCATGAGAGAAAGTGGGATGGCGTCGTCAGACCGCCGCCAGAGGAGGCACTTCTGTTGTTGTACTCGAAGGCTCTGTCGCGCTACTGTCGCCACAACCGCCTTGTAGCACTTGCCCAGGGGGGAAGGGGCTGCGACAATCGCGTCGTCGTCTTGAAAGGCACCCATGTAGCCGCTCGCCTCCCCAGACGAGTGCCGCGAGGCTTGCAAACCGGCCTCCAGGACTGGAAGCAGCGCCAAGTCGAACAGCACCGGGCCCATGGGATTTCCCTGACGAACACCGCGCTGGCTCGCCAGAACTACGGGGGAGCAGAAACCGAAGAGAAATTGCTAAGTGGGAGCCAGGTAGAACTGCCGCAGGAATGGGATCCAGGACCCGAAGCCGCGGTCGCGGACGGCCTCGAAGACTGCCCCGCGCTCCACCTCGTTGAAGGCGTTTCGGATGTCGAGATGGAGCAACTAGTGGGACGGATGCGCCTGCAAGACAACCCGGACGCCCCTGATTAAGAGGGTTGCCCCCTCTGAAACGCTGACTCCAAACTGGAGTGGCCGCAAGGTCGTTGCAATCCAGTCCTTGTCACGAGCCAACAGCACCGCGCTGCAAGGCGAGCAAAGCCTCCCTTATCGATTCGCCGGACCCCGTCCTCCTCCGTGGCCCCCTGCAAAAGAGGGATCAAGCGGCTGCGACCGAGGAGGAGGGCCACCGTGGATGGCAGCTGGCCTCCAAGAATAACGACCAAAACCTCCAGCAGCGCATCGGGCCCCATGGCCGTGTCCAAGACAAAATCGCGAAGCATGTCTGTCGTGAGACCCTCTGGACCGGCAGCTGAACCCCTGGGGCTATCCCTGAGGGCCTGGAGGAGTAAATCAACAGTGAGCTCCCCCGGTGTTGGAGGCGGTGGGACGTATGACTCCACCCACTCCAGTGGCAGAAGAGTGGACCAAGAATGGCGCTCCTACAAGGCCCGCAGCGTGTCCTGGGTGCCCGCTACCGGGGGATGGGACTCGAACAAGTGCATGGCCTTGGCCGGGTTCCCTACGTGAACAAGGGTGAATGCAACTTGGCATCCGGCAACTGCCTCCAGCTGTGCCTCTGCTGCCGAACGTCGCGTCAGCCAACGCGGGGTGAGAGAAGCTCGGAGAGCTGGGCGAGTCTCCATAGCCGCCTCCTCTGCGAGGCCGGCCCAGTCGCCGCCCTCAAAACGGCTGCGGTGCTCCACCAAAACATCGGAGACAGAACGAGTCTGGCGTCGGCGCGGACGTTGCTTGTGGGCGCGATGTCCCTGATGCCACAAGAAAGAAGAGGCGAGCGCGTCCTCCCCGGCGAGCTCAGCATCCGTGGTCGTCCTGCAAAGGAGAAGCCGGAAGTGGAGCAGCGAGAGCCATTACGCACGCATGAAGTCGAGAGAAGAGAGGAGATCCGCGGCCCACCGGCAAAAACGCTCAAAGATGACAGCGACACGGCGGCGAGGCTCCCCATACAGACCGGGTAGACTGCAAGCGCGAAGACAAATGCGGATGTGGATGGCTCCTGTGGGATCAGCATTAGACCACCCAGCCGCTCCCAACAGAAGTCTGCAAGCGAGTCCTAGGCCTCCTGAATGAGGAGGTCTGCCAGCGGTGGGTGGGCGGAGGAGGCAGCCAAAAACGTTGCGAGGCCCTGGGAGACAAGGAGGGAGGTATCTACCAACATCGTAGGGGCGAGGGCGCTAGCAGACGGTAGCAGCCCCTCAGAGATGTCCATCCCGAAGTGTGGGCGCGCAAGACCTCCACGCGAGAGGGCGTCCGCCACCTGGTTGCGCACTTGCGAGAGCCAGTGAAAAGCCATTATGCCGATGGCCGCTGCTGCCGCCATGGCGTCTCGACGGCGGAGACGCAGGGCGGTGTGGTTGATGCGCCACTGTCCACGCATCTGGTAGATGACCAACTTGGAGTCGCCCAGCACAATCAGCCGATGTGCCCCTGCCCTGATCGCGAGATGGAGGCCGAGGCGCAAGGCAGCGTACTTCGCCTCGTTGTTGGTCACGGTGCTCGACGGCCGAAAGAAGAGGCTCTCCGTCCGGGGAGTAGAGGACCGCCCCAGCTCCCCCATTGAGTCTCCCTGTCGTCTCTGTCGCCCTGTCAAAGAAGATTTAAAAAGGACGGTCTCCATCCCCGTCTTGCCACGGCTCGGGCAGCCGGACCGCTAAGGCGAGGGGAGGAGCACGAGCGGACTGCCCAGCATCCCCTGACCCCATGGTACTGCTTGACGCCGCCGTGGCACCACGACGGTGATGCGTCCGCAGAGGTTGCTGGACACCGGTACGCTCGCCGTAGCGAAGGAGGACATCTTGAATGCCGCCCCGAAGGCAAGTGGCTGGAGTTGGGGCTGATCACCTGGCCCAAGCCCCCCCTGCTGCGGGCGGAGGGCCGAAGGGGAGGATGCGTGAGAGAGGGATGGGGTGGGAAGAGAAGAAGGCCGGTGGGCTGGTGACGTAGATCGGCCGCCCAGAGGGAGGGGGGCCGAGCGACAGGGAGGGAGAGAAGGTGAGGGGAACGGGAGGAGGACCGGTTTCTTGGGGGGCAGGGTCCGTCGCAAACACCAGCGACAGGGAGAACGAGGAGAGGTCCCGGTGAAGCGAGAGAGCTATGGCGCAGAGCCGGGAGTGCTGCGCTGGGTAGAGGAAGCCACGAGAGAGGAGGTAATGAAGGTGGCGCATGCGCTCTGTGGCAGAGCGCTCTAGCCACGGCGATGGCGACGAAGCAGTTGCGGGGCAGGCAGTTGATGGGAAGCCCCCATCGCGGTTTCCCTGTGAGGTATTGTGACTCTCATGGAGGGGCAGCTACTGTAGGCGCTCATGGTGCTAGAGCCCCAGATGAAGCTGCTGCTTCTGCCACCGCTGCTGTTGCTCGAGCTGTTGAGCCTACTGCTGTCACTGTGGCTGAGGACCTCCCAGCGGCGGCTATAGACCACGCTGCTCTGGGGGCTGCTGCTGCGGCCGCTGCTGTCGCGGGGAGCACTGGCGCTGCTGTTGCGGCCCCTGCTCGGGAGGCTGCTGATGCCGCGGCTGCTACTGCTGTCGCTACTGCTGTTGCAGCTGTGGCTGCTAATGTTGCGGCCGCTGCTGATGTCGGTCCTACTGCACCGCCTCATCTGTCGGTGGAGGAGTGGCCGTAACTGGTGGAGGTGCCACTGCCATAGACGGAACCGCCGGTGAGGCGGCAGTCGCTGAAACAGGCAGCCCATGAGACGGGGTTGTGGAGTTGGGCTGCCCACAGTCGAGCGCCGTGCGGATCTCCCCGAGCAAGCGGTCGTGTTGGAGGAGGCGGTCCTCCATGCGGGCCTGCCCTGCAAGCACAACCTGTAGCTGAGCATGGAGGTCCTGATGTAGGGAGGGCGGCTGCGGCTAGGGAGTAGCACTCTGTGCAGGTGCGTTGGAGGTGAGGGCCGCATGGAGCGCATCGGAGAGCCGGCGGAGTCCCTCCTCCGCGGATGGGGCACCAGCGTCGTCCTGGGGAAGCCAAGGGCGGAGAAGACCCGTGGTGAGACTGTTGGCGCTATGGTGCAGGCGGTTGACGGAGGTGTGGAGGGCAACAGCGACGTCCTGAAGGTGCACATGGTCCGCTCGGTGGGCAGAAGCAGCGGCCTCCGCGGCCATGGCCTCCGCGCGTTGCAAAGCCTCTAACCGGCTGTCGAGGTGGGCGGTGTTGTGCAAAGATAGGTTGTGCAAATGCTCCAAGCCCTCCACCTGCATGCAAAACGCGGCTTCTTGCTCTCCAAGAAGGCGGAGAATGTTGTGGTGCAGGCCGTGGAAGAGATCCGCGGACATGACGCTCAAGAAAAAGGCCAAGCGCCGCTGGGCAAACCCGACGTCCTCGACACCATCAGCTACCTCCTGAAGCTGGCCATGCGCACACTGGAGGGCCTGCTGGACGTCGTCTGACCACCACTGTGGAGCAAGAACTCGGTCGGTAGAGTCGAACACGGCCAGTCCAGGCACGGAGCGGGGCAGGTCACGAGAAAGAACGCCGCTCGCGCCGCGCACGGAGTCCAAGAGGGGTGCCCAGGGTTTGACAAGGTCCGCCACTACAGGTAAGGCGGGAGAGACTGGAGGAGGGCGAAGGGGAGGAGCCAAGGGGCCGGCTGGAAGCGGGCCCTCCATGGCCCGCTTCCCGAGGCTGCCGCAGGCAAAGAGGTAGAAGGGTGGGGACCGTCCTCCTCCATGGCCAATCGAGCTCGCGTGGCTTGCTGCTTGCGCTTGGCCGCAGCTGCTGCAGCTGCAGCTGCTTGCCGCTGCTTCGCCGTTTCGGCGGCGGTTCCCAGTGGGTAGCAAGAAAGTGCACTACTACTAGGAGCGTCGGTAGCACTCACTCACTCACTCACTCATTTCTCTCACTCATGGTGAGAGAAATGTTCTGGTGAATGAAGCAAAGTCGCCTGGCTATCGATCAGACGGTCTTAAAGTGGTCCACCCTATTGCTAGACATATTTCTCGACTGTATACAATTTGTAGCGAGAGAAAACAAATTCCTGCACGTTGAAAAAGAAAGGGATCATGGAATGGATAGATTCCAGTGACGATCCATAACTTTTTTCCGTCCATATTCGTGGCTGAGAAATTTTTCTCACTGGCAAAGTGCAAAGATGCTGTGAGAATATTTGGTACGACAATCCGTCCATGGATGAGTGCGCAAAACAATGTCCGTTGGTCTTCTTATTGAACGATACCCAACCCTGCATGAATGAAGCAGGGTCTTGGTCGATATCGACAGATATTTGTCTTCTTTTTTTCTTTGATTTTTTATGTCGGGCAAAGAGAGAACCCTCCAATGTCGATAATGGACAATGAGAGGGTTTTCTACAAAACAATCGCCAATATCGACAGATATCGGCGATATTAGAGATATTGGGCTGTCGATGAACAAAATCGAGACCGATATCGGGGAACAAGGGGTATAGACCCTCCGGTCCTCTACATCCCAATATCGATATCGATATGCACTTTTCTTGAAATCGATATCGACCCCCAGCAGGGTCGATATCGATATCACTATCAACATCGAGATTGGCGATATCCAAAACCATATTTTCGATATCGATATTGACATGGATATTGAAAGAGAGACAGAGGCACAGAGAGGCAGAGATATCGACGATATTGACGATATTGACGATATTGACGATGGTGACGATATGAACAATATTGACGATATTGACGATATTAACAATATTGACGATATTCACGATATTGACGATATTGACGATGTTGACGACATTGACGATACTGACGATGTTGACGATATTGACGACACTGGCGATATTCGCGATATTGACGATATTGGCGATATTGGCGATATTGACGATATTGACGATATTGACGATATTGACGATATTGACGATATTGGCGATATTGGCAATATTGATGATATTGAGGGTATTGACGATATTGACGATTTTGGCGATATTGACGATATTGACAATACTGACGATATTGACGATATTGGCGATATTGACGATGTTGGCGATATTGACGACATTGACGATGTTGACGATATTGGCGATATTGGCAATATTGGCGATATTGAGGATATTGACGATATTCACAATATTGACGATATTGACTTAGAGTTGGGGGCGATTAAAACCGAAATCCGGTTTTTCCAGTTCTTTAGACCGAAAAACCAAAAAACCGGAAAACTGGGAAATTGAAACCGAAAAACCGGTTTCCGTTCGGTTTTGGTTTCTCCTCAAGAAACCGGAACCCCAGATCTGAAACCACGGTTGTCTGTGAGGGGGAAAACCGGTTTTTTCCGGTTTTCTAGAAACTGTGCCCTTTTGTGAGGGGAAACCTGAACCGGTTAAAGCCGGTTTTTTGGTTTTTTCGGATTTCCGGTTTCTCGGTTTTCCGGTTTTCCGGTGATAACCGACCTGTGAGGGGAGACCGGTTCGGTTCCGGTTTCCCCTCACAGACGGAAACCTATGTTTGAACAAAAACAGAAACCGATGCCAAAACCGAAATTTTGGTTTTCGGTTTCGGTTTTAACTGAAACCGACAGTTTCCCAACTCTAGTTTCTATCCAATCTGAAACCGATCTGAAACCCACCTGAAATCCGATCTGAAACCGATCTGAATCCGATCTGAAACTGATCTGAAATCCAACCGATTTGCGGCTTGTTAGCAGCGGCTAGGGCTGTTAATTCGATTTCAATTCGATTAAATTGAATTGAATTGAATTGAAAATCGCTAGAATTACCACTTTTGATTTTTGTTAATTGATCGAATCGTGACAATTCGATCATAAATCAAATCGTTTTGCAACACCCCCACCCCAACTTGTGATTGACTTGCAAATTGGTTTGTCCAATCGATTTAATTGTTTTGCAAGATGAAAACCAAATAGGGCATGAGTTAACATACCAGAAACTGACTTTCTGTGAAGGGAATGGAATGTCAGCAAGAAGGATCGAGAAATGGAGTCTGTTCCACCCAGAAAATCCACACAAACTGTTTGTATTCTGTCTTCTGTCTGAATCAATTCAATTTGAAAAATCGAATGAAAAAAAAAATCGAATGAAATGAATCTCCAGAGCAAAAACGAATTGAATTAAGGCTCCGGCGTTAGCTTGATTTCAAATTGGCGATTAAAATGCCAGTGACGATTCTCTTGATTTCGATTTTTTCCAGATCGATTCTCCTGATTTTCGATTTGATTCAATTTTTCCAAATCGACTCAAAAATCGAATTGACAGCTCTAGCAGCGGCAGCAGCTAAATCACTCCAATCGGAAGTAGAAACCTGAAATCTGATCTAAATGTGATGTAATCTGCCCAAATCCAGAGTGAATCCGAACTGATCCGCATGAAGCCAATCTAATCCGAACTAATACACCAAAATCCGATCCAAACCGAAGTTGACACTTCGGTTCGGATTGGTTTCGGTTTTCTTACGTTTAGATCGGATAGGATCGGATAGGATCTGAGTCCGATCTTTCAGATCGGATTCGGATTTTTCAGATCGGATTCGGATTTATCCGTATCCGATCTGGTCTAACAGCTAGGGTGGTGCAATATTGATATCGTTTTGCCAATATTTTTTATATCGATATTGACCCAATATCTCAGGAAGGTCCCCAATGTCGATATCGAAATATCGATATTGGGAGTCAATGTCTTCTTTTTGTATGGGCAAATATCGATATTGATATCGATATCGATCCAAATATCGATATTTCGATATAAATATCGATAGTTAGTTTGATATCGATATCGATATCGATATTGACCCTTCAGGGGTCGATATCGATATTGGAAAAAACGATATCGATATCGATATTTTCAATATTGATATCGATATTGAAAAGATATCAATATCGTACCACCTTACTAACAGCCTTGGCCGCAGCAACCGCTGGTGCTGTGATTGCGGCACAAGACACACACGTTGCTGCTGCTGCTGTGGCTGCCCCTTTTGCTGCTCTCGCTGCATTCGCACTGCTTGCTCATGCTGCTGGCGCAGAATGCTCTGTTGTTGCTGCTTTCGCAGCTACTGCCCGTGCAGATCCAACTCTGCCACATCTTGCTCGGCTAGCATGTGTATGCGTCTTGCTCTACCAGGTCCTCGTGCACTAACTTGCGCTGCTTGAGGCTATGCTTTTTCTTGGCAGCCCAATACGCACGCGATGTGGCACCTCCGTTCCCTGTGCTGCGGGTGCCACAACAGCAGCAGCAGCTGCTGCTGCTGCTGCTGCTACCGCTGCTGCTGCTGCTACTGATGCTACTGATGCTACAGTTGCTGCTGCTGCTACTGCTGCTGCTTCTGCTTCTGCTGCTGCTACTGCTACAACTACTGCCGCTGCTGCTGCTACAGCTGCTACTGCTGTGGTTGGCCGTCCCGGCCAACCACGTCGCCGCAAGAGCGGAGCCGGCCGCAACCCGTCCTCATCGCCGGGGGAAGGCGGCCTTGGGACAACGAGAGAGGAACGACACCCCTCCTTCTTGAAGCGCCGCATCACGTGAGTGGGCTGCTCCCACTCTCCATCGTCTTCTCTCGATGATAGCTCCACAACCGCCTCCGCCCCGGCCATGACTAACGACCCTAATGCAAATGATTGTATGCTACTGACCTCCCCACCACCACAATTGCCCACCCCCAATGCCGCACGCACCAGCTAGTGCCGCCCCCAATCGCCCTTCTGCTGGCCTTCCCTTTTCCCCTTCCTCCCTTGCGACCAAGTGCATCGCCGTCCCCACTATCCCCCCGCCTGCTGCCTCCCCCTCCCATCCATGTCAACATCCTCCACACTCCCTCCCCCACCAACAGGACTGCGTCCCCCATCTTCACGCTCATCCCCACTCTCCCCACCCTCGGACACCCCCTCCCATCCCTCAGCAGCATCTTCTCCCTTCCCACCCGGACCCGATCGCCTCTTGCCACCCCGTGCCCCCCCCCCACACTGCGTGCATGTACCCTTCCAAGCTCATACCAAACGAATGGTCCTATTTCAACCCCAACACCCCCACTTCCCCTCGTGCAAAGACTCCCCCACTTAAGCCTCGGCAAACGAGAGTAATTTTGCTCTCGACGTCGAGGCGCGCACATAACTGCTGCCTCAATTCGCGTCTATATTCAGTCACGTACCGCACATGCATCTTGGGCCACAAAAGCCTCTCTCCCAAGCACGTGCGACGCGAAATTTGCTAAAGCAAATACAAACGCGCTTCGAATTCGAGAGCGAGAGTGCTCTCGAATGCCGAGGCTTACCCCCACTCCCCTCACCCTCAACTGCACCCTCCCATCCCACCGCAGCACCCTCCCCACTCCCTCCTCCACCAGCACCCCCGCACCCCCCTGCACAACCCCCTCTACACTCTTGCCACCCTTGGCTGCCCCCATCCCTCCCTGAACAGCACCCTCCCCACTACCTCTGCCTCCATCACTCCCCCCCTCCCTCGTGCGCACCCCCATCCGCATCTTTCCCACCCTTGCCTGCCCCCTCCTCCTGTCTCTGAGACTCTTGCTTCTCACGTTGATTCCTGTGACTCACCTCACAGGTTCAAGTCCCCCCATGAGCATTATTCCCCAACCCAACATACCATTTGCCCTTTCTTGGGCTACCCCGCCCATTTACTCCCAAACCTACTCCATGCATTATCACATCTAGGGACTGTTCCACATTGTCCCTCTTCCCAAGCAGGCTACACCGCTACTTCACCCCGCATTATCCTTTCCCCAAATCTGGGCAACCTCACCTTCCCATCACCTCTCACCTCCCCACCACCTCACCTCACCCCACTTGCTGTTTACCTTCCTGTTTTACTACTTAGGCCACAAGTTGTCCTAGCTCTCACTCATTCATTCAATCCAACACATTCGTTGTGTTCTCATTCTTGACACCTCCTCCTGTCAAGCACCCTCCCCACTCTCTCCGCCTCCAACAGCTCCCCCCCCTCCAGCGCACCCCCCTACCCAACCTTCCCACCCTCGGCCGCCCCATCCAAACCCCTCTGAACAGCATCCTCCCTCCCCACTCCCTCCGCCTCCAGCAGCCCGACCCCCACCCTGCAACACCCTCCTTCCCACCGTTCCCTTCCTGTGCCCCCCCCTCCCATCCCTCAACAGCACCCACACCAGCGCCCACACCGCCGCCTATGCACATGCGCGTGGCCTCCGCCTCCCTGCGCACGGCCTCCTCCACACCTTCAACCTGTGCTCCGAGATCGTCAAACGTGGCGTTCCACGTCCTCTTGAGACGGCATGACAGAGGAGTCGTGTGGCGACGAATGGGGAGGGGAGCCGAGGAGACTCATGGCGTAGATGACGTGGGGGCTGTCGTGGAGACCCATCCCCCCCCCCCCCCCCCCCCATGCTTATGAGAGTTGCCGCCCCCTTGAGCAACAGGGCTGTTTGCTTGCCTCCTTCCTCTCCTCTCCATCGCTTGCTGCACTGCACGTAAGCCCCTACTGCTGCAAGGTGGTGCTGCATGGTCGTTCTCCACTGCTTGTGTTGTGAGACGGTCAAGACTGCGTGAGGATCTCTGCTTGAGACTGCTGCAAGGCAAAAATATGGCTAAGTGTTGGGAACCTGAGCATGAACAAACAAGAACAAAGAGTGAGCTCCTGTGGGGTCTTAATCCCCCACAACAGCCAATGTGCCGCGCGATATTCTCGTGCGGCGACCATTTTGGCCCTCTGGGCAATATCATCCCCCAACGATAACATCGTTCGTCGATATCAGGGGCCACTCTGGGGACCCTGATATTGATATCTTATCGTTATCACGATCTCTGATATCACGGTATCAGGGCGATAACATCGCCCTGATACCGTGATATCAATGGGCGATACGATCGCCCACCAACCCCATGTGCGCGTGAACCTCCTCGTCTCATCAGGTGGAAAGAAAAAAAAAAAAAAAATAGGCTTTTTGCAGAATGGTTTTGCCAATCTTGTGCAAGAAATTTTCCAATTTTGTACCAACAAGAAAAGAGGAAGAGAAAAAAAGGCCAAGTTTCCCATCGAAGAAAAAGAAGATGGGGCAATGTGTGCACCTCCTAGGCACATGAGGAGACTTTTGGAGACATACACACTGGCCGCAAAAAACAGACACAAGCATGCATGCATGCATGCCCACACATGCGGGAGCATACACGGGCATTGGTGCCCAAACCGCACCTGAGTGAACGCTGCCGGGTCGTGAGGGTACTCTTTCACGACGCGATACGAGAAGACATCAGGCCCAACCCTCCGACCGTCACCTGTCGGCCTCTGAAACGCTGGAGGGAGATTGGCGGCTTTGGATTTCCCACTGCTGCTGCTGCTGCTGCTGCTGCTGCTGCTGCTGCTGCTGCTGCTGCTGCTGCTGCTGCTGCTGCTGGTAGAACCACCAAAGCCACTGCCGCCATTTCCGCTGCTCCCTCCACCTTGCGGCCCACCATCCCCTCCCTCTCCGGAACTCCCACGCTTGTGAGGCGACGCAGAAGAAGAGGGTGTCTCCAGTTTGGAGGAGGATTGTGGGACGCCGTCAGAGGTGAAGTCGGCCGCGGTAGAGGAGGAGGAGGCGGAGGAGGAGAAGGGGTTGTAAGAGGAAGAGAGGAGCCATAGGAGGGAGGCCAGCGTTGCGACGATGGCGAGCACGCCGAGCGTTGCCCGAGCCTGAACTGGCACTCTTCGCACATGATAAACAAACGGCGCATGCAAATAGTTCGCCGTAGACGCAGACGCGGATGAGCTTGATTTGCACGAATGCATGCGATCGTGCTTTTGGTAGACAGTGTTCGGAGAAGAATGGAATTCAGAGCGAGCGCATGCGATCATGCTATTATGCGCATTCGGAGAAGAATGGAATTCAGAGCGAGCGCATGCGATTTGCATTGACGTACACACTCACACGACATCAGCAGCCAAGGAGGCAAGAGCACACAAATGCATGAATGCATGCATGCATGCATGAATGTGTGGATGCATGCATGAATGCGTGGATGCATGCATGAATGCGTGGATGCATGCATGAATGCGTGGATGCATGCATGAATGCGTGGATGCATGCGTGAATGCGTGGATGCATGCATGAATGCGTGGATGCATGCATGAATGCGTGGATGCATGCATGAATGCGTGGATGCATGCATGCTGGAATGTGGCGCAATGCGTATGAGCATGGGCGCACAGGGTCCCCCAGACTTTGTGCGTGCAGGATGGAAGGCGCACCTCTCCATGCTGCTTTGGGCATGCTTGCCCGTCCAGCCCGCCCACGCGCCCACGCTCCTTGCCACCCTCTCGTCCGCCCACCCTCGCTCCCACCTGCCCACCCGCCCAATACANCCCCCCCCCCCCCCTCCCCCACCCCTCCCTCCCTCTATCCCACTTACCCTCCCCTTCCTCCCCGGCCACTATCCACACCCGCTCCTACTTGTCCCCTCCCAAATTCCTCCAGCCTCGGCTCCGTTTACCCACCCCCCTACACAACCTCTCCTCCCCGCTTCTCCCTCCCTCCCGCCCTCCCGTCCACTCCCTCTCACCCGCATCTTCTTTCCGGTGGAAGAAGCAGACAGAGACCTGGCGGACCTTGCCACAGCCATGGCCCCTCTCTCCGAAGAACGTCGCCCCGACGACCTCGCCCTCCGCGCCAACGCGTCCTTGCCCGGGGCTGTGCCCGCCGGCGCCGCTGCCGTCGCCGCTACCACTGCCGCTTTCGCTGCCGCTGCCGCCGCCGCTGCCTGCTTATTCCTCCTGCCAGCTGCTGCCATAAATCCTGCACTCGAATGAGCTGCTCCCACAGTCCAGTCATGCAGCATGCGTCAATATCTCGCAAGACATGGTGGATGGGGCTACGTCCGAGTTCGCCCCCACTCTGGTGTTAAAATCATGGGCGAAATAGCTAGTATATCCACGCGCTTCAATGGTTGACCCTCCCATATCCACGAGCGGAATCTGACATTCGCCATATCCAGCACTGAAAAAAGAAAAACAAGGTATCAGGCCGCGCTCACCATGCTCTATCAGCGACATGTCGCTGATCGAGCATGGCGAGGAGGGTCATGTGTCTGTCATCGCTCCCTCGCGAGATCGCAACCGAGCGATGACCCTTTTTTTCAATTTTTTTCGATGAGCAAACCCCCTGTTATGATTTAGGGCTTTTTGTGTTTTGAATGGGCGGAGCCCGTACAAAACATAAAACCCTACATCGTAATAGGGGGGTTTCACGTCGAAAAAAAATCAAGAAAGGGCCATCGCTCGATCGCGATTGAGAAAAAACGCATAAATCAGATATTTCTTTTTCTTCGGCATACGAAAAACCCTAGGTTTTTCATGAAAAACACTTTCAAACCCAACCCCGGATTAAATTCGAGGCTGAGGGCTTTATTTTTTGTGCGGACATCTGCTAGGCCCCGTCCCTTTCAACGCATGGGGTGTCTCAGACCCCCCACGCAAACCCTCCCCTCGAACAATCACAAACACCTTGAAAGTGTGGTTTGTGATCGTTCATGGGGCCTGATGACGTCATAGCTCCGACGCAGCATTTCATGCAGCGAAAACATGGTGGTTGCGCGCTTTTTTTTTATACGTCGTTGCTTTTCTTCGACATGTGGATATATTAGTGTTAAATGCAAAATTGATAGAAATACGCTCACAACCTCGTAAAATCAGCATCATACCGTTATTCCCCCAGTGGTTTCCATCTCTTGCCCCTAGTTCTTGTTATGCCGACCCGAACGTGGATGGTTCATGAGAATAAGGTGCTACGTACTAGACATACACGAGTCCCTAATCTTTTTTTTCATTACACAAATAGCCCACCGTGCATTGAGAACCCGATTTTCACTCCAACGATCGATGGAAATTCGTCCAACTGCCTTCATCCTCAAGTGAACCTTTTCACACTCTCACAACTCCCACCACCTTCGAGAACGGACGACATAAAGTGTTACGACCTTTTAGTTGTCTTCTCAACGCATCGAGATATACCGAGATTTATGAAGATGCATCTCCCATCTTCGTCGTCCATCCTCAAAGCCCCCCGATTCCTCGGCGGAGCTTCTCGGATCTGACCACTCACGACACAACTCCACACACGTCGCTTGCCGATCGACCCAACGACACCGACTACACCTCATGTGTAACTCAACACTTGTACATAAATTTTCGATCATTTCGACACTTGTCATCAAAGTACAATTATTGCTAATTACAAATTGCTCAAGTGTCCCAAATTCTATAACATAGTCTACCTCGCAACTTCTACCTGTTCACCATTTATGCCCCGTTCGGCATAACACTTGGTATCAGAGCGCAATGGTGTTGGAGAGGCATCTGACTACTTTACCCATCTAGAGGACTGCCTCGCACAAGACGTCAATGCATCCCGCACGTCCAGACTTTGCAGACTTTGCAACTACGATGTAAAGCGAACGAGCACATCCAACGACCTGCTGCAGGTCTTCGGCGACGACTTTTGCAATGGAGGAGTAGAACGTGCCTATGAACGCAAATCGTGAAGCGGCAGCGACGCTGGCGTGGCAGGCCATGTGGTAGCTAGATCAGTCCCTACCACTCTAACGACCAACCCGGTCGCGGATCCAATGGCGGTAAACAAGCCGCCCCTACCGACTGCCTCGACGTCGATAGCAGGAACCACAAGTGGCACCAGACGACAGGCGCAGATCAACGAGGAATTGGCAAACCGTATCTCCTTGCTTGAGGGGATCAACAGCCATCTGCTCCAACAACTCCACGTCATGATGGATGCTCTTCGCAATGCAAGTGCACGGGAGTCGGTGCTTGTCGAGAGAAATACCCAACTCTCGGGCGGACCCAAGATTTGCCCGGCCCCTCCGAACCGTTCGATCCGGCAAATTCCAAGGGACCGATGGTTCGCATGTGGCTGACGAGTCTGGAGGTGTACTTCACCTCTGCTGGGGTCAACGACGATCATAAAAGGATTGACCTCGCGGCCGCGCTTTTGTGTGGCACGAAACTTAGTTGATGGTCTGATCTAAAGGCCATCCAACAGCAGCAGGAGACCGGTGGGGCCTCGTCAACGGCAAACGACTCCTCTCTTAATTGCCGACCGCAACATTTCTATCCTTGGAGCAGATCAGCCCGCACAGGCAATACGCGCTGACGCCACCAACCAACTGGAACGAGTTCTTGCACGCAATGCTTGCACAATTTGGACGACTAAACGAGAAGTCTGACACTCCACACAAGCTCCAACATCTCCGTCAGCAGTCCTCCATGGCAGGGTACACGCGAAAATTCCAGGAGATCATCACTGGTGTGGACTTTGTCCCCAAAGAGCTCTATTTCTACTACTAGAACGGACTGAAATAAGACATCTAGTGAGCGATTGCCATTTCAACATCCAAAATAACTTACCACGAATGGTCTTAGCAGTAGAAAGGATCGATATCACTGACTACAACGCTCGGATCATTTATGGTAAATCACCCCAAAAGTACACACTGATAAAATAGTGTACAAAATTGGAACATATGTGGAGGATGTTTTGAGGAAATTTACTGCCATTAATAGGAATGGTTCATGGAAGTTTTGTGTACATGCTAAATACACAGATATTTCTGTGTATATTACCCTGAAAGTTTTCTTGAAATTCCTTCAAGTTGTCATATCATTTAAATTATTCTAAAACATTAATAGTTTTTCTATTTGAACAACATACAGGTGAAACAAATGCTATTATTTCAATGTGATACATTTTCAGTTGCTCTAATATTAGTGTTATGCTTGTTTTATGTTACCATACCTATTTGGGTCGTCCTTTGTTGTCATGTACTATTCAAGCCTTTGTTTTCGGTTGACAAAGCATCCCTAATTTGACTAATCAGGTCCACATAATACACTCGATGCCAAGTGTACAAGGCGATTTTGCCCATGAAGGAGGACCTTGCCGACTTCGATGGCGATGTCGCTCGTGTCTGACATCCATGTTGTCGATGTCAAATGCGACCTGTCTCCCGAACAAACTACAAGTAAACCCTCCTTGGTACACCAGGGGTCTGGGGTTTAGTTTTTTACCTGCCCGGGTACCTGCCGGGCCCCGCGGTACTGGGACCCGGCAAGTTCCCTATGTTTTAACACGGCATCCGCCCTAACCCGACAATTCAACAACCAATCTACGGGGTTTGGGAGTTCTCCAAGGCAAACCCTCAAACCTGTTGTTGATAGTCCACCCCAAACTTCAAGCAAGCCCCCAAGTTTGACAGCGAGGTTGGGGTTTTATTAATTTACTCGCCTGGGCACCTAACGGGCCCCGCGATTGAAGGGCGCAGCAGGTTCCCTTTCGTTTACCAAGGAAGGCGGCGATCGACAATACACAAGTTGTATTTTTCAATGTCTATCCGCGACACTCTCCGCTACACCACCCCAATACACTTTCGATATCGAGGGGGGTATGGATAGCCCTCTTCCCCCCTCTTCCAAAGTCAAAAGTGTATTGGGGTGGTGTATCGGAGTCTGTATCTGAGGGGGATCGACTTTGTCAACTTGTGTATTATAAGTGAAGACGTAAGAAGTGTACACATGTTCGTTATTGATAGACATCTACGACACACTTCATGATACACCCCTCCAATACATTTCAAGTGTTTGGGAGGCGTGGTGGGTTGCGCGATGGAACATTAGAATTCATAAGTTCCAACACTTTGCATTTCCATGATACACCTTACGATACACTCCCCAAATACACTCGAGGTCCTTTGGGGAGGGGGGTCCGCAACTGCAGCTCTGGGGCCTGTTAAGCACTGATTATGGACGGTAGAGATCGACAATACACAAGTTTTATTTTTCAATGTCTATCCGCGACACTGTCCGCTACACCACCCGAATACACTTTCGATATCGAAGGGGGGTATGGATAGCCCTCTCCCCCCACCTCCCAAAGTCGAAAGCGTATTGGGGTGGTGTATCAGAGTGTGTATCTGAGGGGTATCGAATATTTCAACTTGTGTACCATAAGGGATGACCAAAGAGTTGTACACATGTTTGATATCGATAAAGATCTATGATACACTCTACAATACACCCCTCCAATACACTTCACGTGTTGGGGAGGGGCGAGATGGAACATTGGAATACACTAGTACCAACACATCGCATTTCCATGATACACCACTTGATATACCCCCTAGATACACTCGAGGTACTTTGGGAGGGGGGGAACGCCACGGACTTCGTCAGGGTTGAGCAAATGACGCGAGCGGCCCCTTTTGAACTTTGAGCGAAATTACAACTAAGGTGTTACGACGTATGAAGTATCTCGCGGTGTCGCTATACGTTTGCGACATATATGACGAGAGACCAATGTACCCACCATATCATGTAAGTACATAAGTAGGCTATCTACCATATCTATGTACACATAATTAAACAGACTTCACATACATAAGAAACCACGGTAGAATACAAATATTTTATCAATATAGAACATTCTTACACTAGTTCAATGGTGTATTACAAAGTGTATGCATGTATGTAAATTGCTAGGGACCTGAGGTATTGCATGTACCATATACACACATTCCATAGTATATTAAAATAAAACGATAAAGCATAACTCACTCGGATCCAGGAATCTTACGGCGGGCGACCTCCCAACCAAAAGTATCGTGGAAATGGAAAAAGCCAGTCAGAGGACTCCTCGACTCTTAGGAAGTGGACGCCGTCAACCAGAGATATACGCGCACCTACTACAACCACAGAAAAGTGGGGCATATTGCTCATAACTGTCCAAGCAAACAACAGGCCAAAAAATGTGGGAAGCCGTAGAAAAATGAGGCATGAAACGGCGAAGGGCAAGAGTGAAAGGCACGACTCTTGTCCGTAAGGAGCGACCTGGATTGAACGATCGCCCATCTCAATGGCCTCCGACGTCGTAGGGGCTGTTTGAGATTGCAAAGTTTGACGAGGGGTATGAGGATGACCAACCGGCGATATTGCTAAAAGTCCAACCCTGAGGTTGCAACAGTCATAGGTTGGTACCGGCACTATTGAGTGGAGGAGATTCTTAGAGTTTCGTGAGCAACGACATGGTTCGCAAACTGGGTTTGCACACCAAACCAGGGATGTTTGAAGGAAAAACCGTCAACGCGATATTGTAAATACGGAAAGTCCAAGAACCACTAAGACTACAAGTGGGAGATTTACGGAATGTAACAATGTGGAGGTCATCTCCAATGAGTGACCACAAAAGCATTCTTGGATGCGATTTCTTGTACTGGAACAATCCACATGTTGAATGGAACAACGGTGACGTCTACGTGGAAATGGACGGTGCCAAGCGACAACTTCCGCGTGTGGGGTGAAAGACGACAACAGAAATAGTAGAGGTGGAAGCAGCAGAGGAAGTTGCAATGACCAAGAAGCGAAAACCTGTGCAGCCAATACTGCTCAGCGTGGCCAAGTACTACAAACAACGAGGGGCTTGTACGTTGCTCGTATATTTTGAGCCAATGGAGGATGCGAAAGTGGCCACAAATGACTCATCAGCCTCATCGGCCTCATTCGCATCAGCAAAGTTTGCGATGGTACCAAAAGGAGTTGACACCTCTCATTCAAGAGTTTGTGAAAGGTTCCCTGACGAACATCCAAAATCCCTACCACCTGAACGTGACATCGAACATCGCATCCAACTGAAACTAGGCAGCCGACCCATAGTTTGATGGGCCTATTGGATGAGCAATCACCGAGCAGAAAAAGCAGCTTGACGAGATGCTCAGTCAAGGGTTCATCTGTCCATCCACGTCATTGTATTGTTTGTGAAAAATACAACTAGCAAAATGTAGATGTACGTGGACTATCGGGCGTTGAACAATGCTACCATTAAGAACCGCTACCCTCTTTCCCGAGCAAACAAACTTTTCGACCAACTCTGAGTGGCTCAAATTTTCACCAAAGTCGACCTACGCAGCAGTTATCACCAGATCTGTGTGGTAGACGCTGACATCGAGAAGACTGCATTCTGAACACGCTACAGTCATTTCAAGTTCACGGTAATGCCGTTTGGACTTACGAATTTCCCGACGACATTCATGGCAGCGATGAACAACATTTTCCGTCCATAACTTGATGATTTTATCATGGTTTATCTCGATGATATTGTGGTGTACAGTCGCGCCCTTGAGGAGCTCAATGGACATCTCTGAAAAATTCTCGGAGTTTTACAAAGAGAGAAATTTTTCGGAAAACTCTCGAAGTGCGAATTCGGTCACTGTTTCATGGAGATTCTGGGCCACGTCATCAACGGCAGACTGATCACCATGGATCCGAAAAAAGTGGGAGTAATTGCTGATTAGTCGACGCTGACCAAAGTTTGAGACGTTCAACTTTTTCTCAGCTTCTACAATTACTACCAGTGTTCTGTACGGGATTACGCCAGAGTGTCAGCGCCTCTCTCCGACCTCACTCGAAAAGAAAACGAGTGGCGGTGGGGATACAACGAATAAGAAGTGTTCGCCGCTTTGTAGAATGATCGGACCTCGGCACCAGCCCTACTTTTAGCCAATGTGACGGTCCACTACGTCATGGCTACGGACTCCTTATATCGATCCATAGGTGTGGTCCTCATGCAACATCATGGAAATGGAGAGCAACCGGTCGCATACATTTCTCAAAACCTATTTGGACCATAACTCAACTATGCCGTGCATCACAAGGACATGTTGGCGGACGTATATGCATTGAATACATGACGGTGATATCTTCAATGCCACAGATGCATCGTATGCACCAACCATCATGTGCCAAAATATTTGAACACGTGGCCAAACCTCTGTCGGCATCAAACCCGATGGATGGAGCTTCTGGAATCCAGGTTTGACTACGCTATCGAGTACCGGCCAGGCAAAACCAACCCTGTAGACACGCTTAGTTGCCAACTAGATCTGAAGGCTGACGTAGCAACGATATAGTTGCAGCGACATTCGTATCTGAAGCAATTATTCACACGAAGCTATGACCAGCATGGAAGATATGACAAGGTAAAGTTCTGGTATGATGCACCCTATTGGCGGCGATGATTCACCCACCAATTGGTTGTTCCCGGGAACGATGAACTCCGCCTCATGCTGCTCGAAGATAGCCACTACACCGGTATGGACAGAAATTTTGGAGAAGATACGATGCTGAAGAAGCTGGCAAGCAATCCGACGCAGCCAACGTCTGCAAATCTTGTGACACATGTTCCCATCGCACAAGGCTATTCGGACTTCTGCACCCGCTCCCCATTCTGACAAAACCGTGGACCGACAACTCCATGGACTTCGTCATGTGATTACCAGTGATACCTGAGGAATATGACGCAATCCTCATGGTTGTCAACAGGTTTTCCAAAATTTCCAACTTTATTCTGACAACGACCACTTTCAGCGTCAAAGGAATAGCACGCCTATTTCTAAACAACATCGTACGAGTACACGGCATGCTGAGAACCATCACAAGCTAGAGAGGAGGTCAATTTACGAGTTGTTTCTGGCGTGAACGGATGACTAGCTACGGCAGTTAGATCCAGTTTTCAACGGTGTTGTACCCTCAAATGGACGGCCAAACCGAGGGACCAATCAAACGCAAGTTCTCCGACTACTATGTAAATCTCACGAGATGGATTGGACACAAAAATCCCGAATTTTTCATCACATATAATTCGGCAATCTCCACCACAAGGGGAAAAACCCCATTCGAAGTTGTCTATGGCAAACTTCCCTCTATACCAGTTGGACTACACAGCCAGAGCAACATTTCCGCAGTTGATGTTCAACGACGCGAATCCTCCACCATCTGGGAAGAATCACGGCAAACACTCTCAACGACACAACCGACGATGAAACAAGCAGCTGACCAATACCACAGGGACGATGTGTTTGCTGCAGACGACAAAGGTATCCTCAGTTCACAAAAAATCAAACTCTGCAGAGTTGATTGTTCAACGCTTAAACCCTAGTGGTTGGGTCCGTTTGAGATTGAGCTTATGAAAACCTCTGTTGTTGCGTGACTCAAACTCCCCGACACTATGCAAGTTCATCCAGTGTTCCATATCAGCAGACTCGAGCACTATCAAGATCCTACAGAGAACTTCCACGATAGGGATGTACCTCCCCCTCTACCGGTACATGTGGACGAGGACACAGACTATGTAATCGAGAACATTCTTGGCCATCAGCAATGTGGCAATGTGATAGAATATCTTGTCAAGTGGCACGGCTATGGCACTGTGCACAATGGCAGAGAACCCTACGACAACCTCCAAGACGTCAATTGCCTCATCAACAGATACAATCGCCGTCACCGGGCCACATTTGTACGTGCTCTAGGGTGTCGTGACTAGAAGGAGGGGATTTGTTACCTACTAGACATACACGAGTCCCTTATCTTTGTGAGTGGGCATTTCTGTCATTACACAAAAAGACCCACCGTGCATAAAGACCCTGATATTCACTCCGACAGTTAAGGGTGATTCCGCCAGCTGCCCTCATCCTTTGGTGAACCTTCTCGCACTTTGTGACAACTCTGACCACCTTCAAGGGCCGACAGCAGAATTGTCACGAACTTTTGGTCGACTTTGTGATTCATCGAGCTATACCAAGATTTATAAAGATGCATCTCACATGTTCACCGTCTGTCCTTGAAGTCCTCATCTTCTCAATCCGACCACTCACGATGCAACTCGATATGTGTCGCTTGAGGATCAACCCAACGACCCCAAATGCGTCTCATTTGTAGCTTGAAACTTGTACGTATGTGTTCGATCATTTTGACACTTTTCATCGAAGTACACTTAGTGCTAATTATAAATTGTTCAAGTGTCCCACATTCTTAAACGTGTTCTTCTTCGTAACCTCCACCTTTTCACCAACTACGCTCCGTTCGGCAAAGCATAAGGTGCAAAGAAAAACACGATTCAAGGGATTGTGACAATTGGGTCATTTGTACTCAGTAGCAAAGGGACCATTGTGAGAAGTGTCAGAACAGCCGAGTAAATATAGAAAAGCATAAACAAAATATTAGGCACACTTTGTGTAACACCAAGAAAAACATGGGAAGTTCACAGGGATGAGGTGCAGCGTAGAAAACGATTTGCGGGGATTGGGGAGTTGAATAATCTATATTTAAAAGTAAGGTTTTATGTGATGAAATTTGTTGAACATGTCAAGCACAAACATACGATACTAAGAAACATAATGCAACATATGTTTTGTAAACCGGGCGCAGTGTGCTAGCCTCAACCGGATGTTGTAGGCACCAACCAGCGGCAACGGCGACCGAAGGGAGGCTGGTGCATACCTTCCCGGGTTTGCAAAGGCGTTGGGTTGTCTTGGGGGAGCACGGGAACAAGTGTGGCATAGTGGGAGTAAACTGTACTTGTTCTTCAAGTGTAAACATACAAGAATAAATGTACATGATGACACATCCTAAGAGACCCGAGGTCGCCGAACCATGCGCGGCTCCGTCCGGAACTAGGATGAGCATTATCGCCTTAGCATCATGTTGCTCATCTTCCCAGATTTCCAACGCACCAAGTATCACATCATTCTGTGAAGGAATTGCCGAGATATGGCCGTTTCCGTGAACCATGGCAATCTGCCACTGGCAGCACTACAAGCGGTGGTGACGGCCACCCGAAACGCCCTTACTGGCAATAACACCTCGGGGCGTCATTCCGAAGTGCCCTTGGTCCTCAATGATCCTTGATTCATTGAATAACCGGGCCCCAAGGCGCGCTTTGGCCTTGTTGGGTCTTCCGAGGGTCGAGCCTTGGTCCTTGGGGATGAATTCCCGTCACCTGTTTCCCCCTCGGCCGGTCCAACCTTTGGCCGGGTATAACTTCCTCAATTCTTGATGGATCGACCTCGTTCTTGGATCGATCTTGCATGGTGTTTCTTGAAAATTCTAAATCCACAGTCAGATTATACATTCAAGGAAGCCTCAAGCCGTGATCAGTGCCGTTGGCATTGTCCGGCTTATACTTGCCCCCCCCCCCCTTTAGGAGCGAGCCGTCCCGGTTCACCCTTGGTACTCCTGGAGGATGGCATTCACCCCGCCAACATTGAAGTTGCAGGCAGGCTCCCATGAGGTTTGGGCTACATCCTAGCCCTTCTAATTGACCAGGTGCTCCCATCCTGGGCCACGACGACGGTGGTCAAGGATGGCCTCCACCTCAAACTCTTGCGCGCCCTCAATCACCACCGGAGGGGGAGGCTCACAACTGCGGCCAGAAAAATGCTCGGCCGGATTATGGTAGAGCTTGAGCTTGGAGATATGGAATACGTCATGGACTGGCATGGTAGGCGGAAGAGCCAACCGTGCCACCATTGATGTCCGCATTTCGAGCACCTCAAACGGACCAAGCCACCGGGGTTTCAAGTTGTCCGACCGGATCCCGCAAAGCTTGACGTGCGCGCTGTTGAGAAGCACGTGGTCACAGACCTTGAGCGTTGTGTCTGTGTGTCGGTGGTCCTCTTGTACTTTCTGTTGCGTTTGCACCTTTGTCAATGCATGCCGCGTCGCTACCCAAATGTGCGTGAAGTCACGTGCGGTAGACTCCACCGCGGACAGGTTGCTTGCGACGTGCAAACTGTGGAGCGTTACGGGCCCCATCCCGTTCACCACCTCGAATGGCGCCTTGCCGGTGGAGGCAGACGTGGCAGAGTTGTACGCCAGTTCAGGGACCGGCAACCGCTGGTCCCACGCCGTCTCGTGCGGATCACCCACTGTACGGAGTAGCTGCTCCTGCATTTGGTTCGTCCGCTCCGTTTGCCCGTCAGTTTGGGGATGAAAATTGGTCGACAGCTGCACCTTGCTGCCGTACCGCCCCATGAGTTCTTGCCAGAACTTGCTCGTGAAGCACGGGTCACGGTCGATCACAATGGACCGCAACACACGATGGATATGCACCACGTGCTTGAGGAATAGCCGAGCCATGCCTTCCGCGCTCACCGTATCACGCGTTGCGATAAAGTGCGACATCTTGCTGAAGCGATCCACCACCACCAATACCGCATTGTGGCCTGCCGCTATCATTGGTAAACACGTGATGAAATCCATGGAGATGTCTTGCCACGGCTACTCACGGATGGGCAAGGGTTGGTGGCGACCCTGGGTCTTTGTCCTCCGTGCCTTGTGGCATTGGCACATATCACATCTCTGACAAAATTCAGCCTTCTCCGTCGACATGGTGGGCCACCAATGTCTTGTCGGCGGAGAAGTGACCGCTTGGGCCACTATCATGGAACTCCAAAATGAGCTGCTGAAGCGCGGGCACTGCGAAAACCACCACCTGCTACGTGCCACGTAGTTGTTAATACGGTGCCTCGAAGAAAAATCTCCGAGCATCGTACTCCCCATACACCTCATATCCCTCCTCAAAGAGCTTCATGAGGAAGGCATCCTCGTGGATGGTGAGAGACGCGAACCGCATCATCAGGTCCGGTCGCCGTGAGAGTGCATCGGCTGGGTTGATGCAACCCGGCCGGTACACGATCTTGTAGTCGAAGTGCGACTCGAGGTACTCCATCCATCGCGCTTGCCGCCCACTCAGGTTTGGCTGCATCTTGAAGTACTTCAACGCGTGGTGGTCGGTGTAGACCGTGTCATTTCCGCTCCTCGAGGTAGCACTGCCAGTTCTCGAAGGCTGCAACCACAGTGAGCATCACCTTGTCATGGATGGCGTAGTTCAGCTCTGTCCCGTGCAACTTGTGCGAGTAGTAGGCAACCGGCTGTGACCCGTTGCAAAAATCCTACAAAAGGATCCCACCAATGCCCGGGTCCGATGCATCCATCGCCATTTCAAACTCACAACCGCTGTCAACCAAGTGCAAGGCCGACGCGGAGGTTAGAGCCCTTTTGAGATTCTCAAAGGCTTCTTTCTGCTAACTCCTAAACTCCACTCGCGATCCTTGTGAGTAAGATTTGAGAGTGGCACTGACACTCCCGCATAGCCAAGGATAAACCTACGGTAGTACTTGAAAAAAACAAGGAGCACTTGCACATCGTGCACATTACGCAACTTCGGTCACTCTTGCACGGTCGACACCTTGCATGGGTCCATGGCAATCTGTCCATTGCCAATTATGTGTCCAAAGAATTCAACTTTTCCCACCGCGAACTCACACTCGGAGAGCTTTGAAAAAAAATTCCTTCTTCAAAATTGCGAGGACCTTCTTCACATGCTCCTCATGCTCCTCCGCCGTCCTGCAATACTCCAAGATGTCATCGAGGTAAACCACCACGAACCCATCCAAGTACGGCCTGAAGATGTTGTTCATCGCTGCCATGAAGGTGGCCGGCGCATTGGTCAACCTGAAAGGCATCATGAGGAACCCGTAGAGTCCATAGCGGGTGCGGAAGGCCGTCTTTTCCACATCATCTGCTGCGATGCGGATCTGGTGGTAGCCAGAACGGAGGTCGATCTTTGTGAAGAAGTGAGCCGCATAGATCTGATCGAAGAGCTCCTTGGCTTGTGGAAGCGGGTACAGGTTATTGATGGTCAACTCGTTCAACGCCCGGTAGTCCATGCACATGCGGATCTCCCTTGTCTTTTTCTGAACAAACAAGACATGTGCAACGTAAGGAGACGAGGATGGGCGGATGAAGCCCTGCTCCGTCATCTCGGTCAGCTGCTTCTTGAGCTCCTGCAGTTGTGTGTCGCTCATGCGGTACGTTGCACGAACAGGTGGGCACGCTCAAGGTTTGAGGTCGATGCGATGGTCCACGTCCCACTTTGGTGGCGGACCCGCCGGGAGGGTATCAGAGAACACGTCCTCAAACTTTGTATACACCTTCCAAAGCCCCTCGGGCACCGTGGCACACTTGCCTTGGGCCCCCGGCTGCTCACGAGTCACCCCATGCATCACAGCAGGCACCACGTCCTCTGGTTCGTCGAAATAGTCCTCCACATCTCGCACAAAAGCCAAAAAATATTGCTCCTTTTTACGAATTGCGCGCTTGAGCTGTACCAAATTCAGCATCATAGGCGTCATTTCCTCCTTGCAAAGCACCGTCTGCTGCGGCACTTCCACCCAACAAGTCTCCTCCTCCGTAGCCTCTTCCTCGGACCACATAGGCAAGGGATACTCCTCGTCTCCTAGCTTGACTAAGACGGTGCGTGCCTCCCAATTGACGACAAGGTTGTAGTTGTGGAGGACGTCACGACCGAGGATCACATCGTAATCCTTCATCAGGCACCCAGTATACGGTCGTTATGCGAAGCTTTCCCACGCAAATGGAGAGGGGACGGGCCAGGTACCCCACTTCAAACATGCCGTCCACTTGGTTAGCGGTCCGCTTCTTGCTCGTGAGTGCAAAGCCCCACTTTCGAGCACACTCCATGCTCACATAACTGTGGCTCGCGCCACAATCCAACAGAGTCCCCACCTTCTCCTTAACGCTTTTAACTCGCGCCTCCAAAAGAAGTGCGGGCTGCTCCTCCTCATAACCTAAATCCTTTGCCTTGACCTCGGAAACCCCCTTAATTGCCGCAAGGTGTTCGGGTGGGCGGTCAACTGGCGCTTTGGACTGAGAGGAGCCAAGAGTAACGCCATCTACTCCCGGCTCTCCTCGTTTCTCGACTCCTTTGTTGCTTTCTCTGCTTCCTTCGTGGCTTGCTTCCCCTTCCCTTGCCGCTTGCCCTTGCCGTCGCCCTTCTTTGGAATCCGACAATCACGCACAATGTGGCTAGGTTTGCCACAGTTGTAGTAATTGCACTATTGCAACGCTCCGATCTCCATGGACGTGTCGTCGCGCTCGGCCCGCTTGCCGTAACCACCACCAAAACAGTTGTGGCTGTTAGCATGAGCCTCTTGCACACGCGAGTCATACCGTTGAGCTGCTGCGATCATGGCCGACAGGTCGTCATTGAGGTCATGCATCACCGTCACAGTGCGGGCATCGTTCTTGAGGCCGTTGCTGTAGTGGAAGCACAATCCGTGGGAGTCGAAGCGACAGTTGGCGAAAATCTCCCGAAACATGCAGGTGTTGTCGGTGACGCTGCCAGTTTGCCGAAGCCGACGCAGCATGGCACGCGTGTTGTTCCTCACGTCACCCACGCTGAAGCGCTTGATGAACGACTCCGTGAACTCCTTCCACGAGGTCGGCCATTTGAGGATAGGGTTGCCACATGGGCATCGTGATTCGGCGTCGTCGCTAGCCAATCAGCCAACACTTTCACTTTCTTCAGGCCCATGGTGATTTTTTTATCGTCAATGATGTGGTCAAATTAACAATCTGAAAGTTTTCTGTAGAATCTCTTTCTCTCTAAAATTTGATAACTTCTTAAAGATTTCCATTGTGCTACTCTGGGATGGGGTTTACCACCAGGATGCCATCGAGATGTACGATGGAAACTTCATCAAGGTACTATCAAAACATGTTGTTCTTTGCTTTCATAAATGTTGCGAGAGTAGTTGTGAATCCAAACGGCATAATTGCAAACTGAAAGTGCCCATAATTGGTGCAGAATGGTCTTTGCTTGATGCCCTCGTAAGATAGACGAGTATGATGGTAGCCGTTGCATGGCTCAATTTTGATGGAAAATCTCACCTCACGGAGTTTGCCGGAAATTTCATTTGCTAATGGGAGAGGGCACCGGTTCTTCATTGTGATTTTGGTTGAAGCCTGGTAATCCACGCACATGTACATCTTGCTTGTTTTATTTTTCACAAAAAAACATAGGTGTGGTATAAGGTTATGTGAACGGCCTCATATACCCCTAACCGCGCATGTCTTCCATCGGCCTTTTGAGTTTCTTCAGCTCATGGTCACTCATTTGATAGGTGTCCTTGATCTTCAGTCTAGTGTCCGGCTTCATGTCTATGTCATGATCTACGTTGCATTGCTGAGGTAATCATCAAGGTAATTCTTCAGGGAAAATCCCTTCAAACTCCTCCACAAGGGTTGCAAACGCCTCCGGAACGGTTACGAACTTGGCATAAGTGGAGGCCAATGAGGTCGGCATTTTTACATTTGCTGCTACAATCTCCTTTGTTTCCCCTTACTCCACCTGGATGAGCATGATTTGTACTCCACATCAAAGCTGTTGCTTGGCCACGTCCAACAATATCGGCTACATGTATACTTTTGGGACTGTTATATCCTTCTCTATCGCTTCCTCCTCTATTGCTTCCCATATCCGTCGCTACGTCGTGGGTCGCTCAATGAGAGGTAGGTGTTGTTTCTTGTCATTAATGGTGTCTTGGAATTCTCTACTACTTAGTTCTATGTGCGAGTTGTATCTTACAAGAGGATAATTCTATTTTTACTCATCGAACAAGGGTTTGAGACCCTTATGTTGTGTAGAAGAAGAGAGGTAGTTGTTATAATGAAGACAAAGGACGAGAGTCTAGTGACCCGAATGGATTTGATGAGGCTGATGTGGCTGTTATGGCAGCTGCACAGGCAACTCCCACTGATCTTCTAGAGATCTATGTGGTGACGTTGACGACAACTGTTGCGAGTGGTCCAAAGATAGAGGCTACATGGATGAACTCCTCCTCAGCACGTCCACAAGTATAGGTGTCGAATGCACGTTCGACAATAGTTGTGGCTGTAAATATGCCGTCAGCAGCTACTCTTGCTTCAAGCACGGCACAACAAAGACAAATAACCTTCATAGTTGCTAAGATTCTCGCAAATGAAGTATTTTTATGTGCATGACCCAATAGGACATCAAGGGGAGGCTACTGTGTTGCCTATTATTGATACGACTATGCCTTTTGTGGTTGTGATTGGTATGGTTGGGATTACAAATGAGAATACTTGATTAGACATGTGCTACCTCGTGGAGAAGTAGCACGGTTAGAGGGAGCACGATGCTCCGCTCATACAGCTGGCTGTCGGGATGTCTTTGAAGCCTAGTTGTAGTGGCGTAGGCCGTGTACACTTGGTGGTCGATCTTCTCCTGTTTCCGCTCGTCCGCCATGGTCGCCTCATCTGAATCATACTCTCTTGGAATGTGTATATGATGATGGTACCAGTACTGGCGTTCCTCGTCCTGCCGCTACTCCACCCCCACCGTACCACATATGCCTCCTTGATGGCGGCCTCCTCCTCATCTGATGGAGAGAAGATGGACATTGACCCTGGTGGCAACGCCAGGATGGTAGTGACGATAGAGGCATCACCGCTAAGAAGAGCCTACAAAGGCGATTAGGAGGATGGATTCGTGGGTCCTGGCTGAGATCGTCGATGAGAAAAAATCAGACACCACACGAGCGGCCTAAAGAGTCAAGCCGTAGGTGAACCGATGGCTGCAGAAACCGTGAGGAACAGAGGTGCATCTATGATTGCTGGCTACGGTTACGGCCGTGGCTGTAGTCAAACCACAGGTAGAAACAAGTCCAGCAATGCCAATCACTCAACCATTGCACCAAATGTTGTTGAAGTTGCTATTGTTGCACCAGTGGATGCTGCAACTATCACTACAGTCAGATCACAACAATAGATGTGTGCACCAACATATGTGAGCAGGAGCATTTTTGCACAAAAGTAGATGTGCGCAACAGCAAATGCACATATTAGCTTATGTGCGTATAGTGGCAACCGCAACACGGCGGCAAGATACCAAGTGGCAGTTGTGATGGTGACCATGGTGGCAGCGACGACAGCGACAATCGCACCTGCTGTAACTTCAATTGCAAGTGGCGCGGAGATCAAGTGATGTCTAATGCTGCTGCCGCTGATACACGTTTGAGGATGACCATTGAATCTGCACTAATGGTCATCGGGGAGATGGGACATCACGTAGGGGATGGACGGCCAAAGAGAGGCTAAGGGCCTAGAACAATGGAGGCAAAGGAGCCTGCTGGCGGGAGTTGACCTCCCTTCATCACTCTCGGCTCCGACAGCTATGTGGTGGTGGCAAGAAAGGCGGAAGGGCTGAAGGGCCAGTGTGCAGCCGAGTGTTGCTAAAGGATGTAGCGCTGAGAAAGTGTAGCCTCAAGGGGTGCTAGGATGTGGAACGCAGACTATGGCATTCTTGTGGCCAAGAGTGGCAGCGAGCAAGGTCCCTAGCATCAACGCCTGTCCGCAAGAGATGCGGCAAGAGGATGACTAGCTCTTCCCTCATGATGCTCTAATACCAATACTTAGTAGAATTGTGTAAGAAAGATAGAATGAGGGGCCGAGATAGTGGGAGAGAGAGACAGCGTGGTCTCTAAAAGAAATACGTTTCGATAAGAAATTTGAGACACGAGTAATGAGTGGTTGGGTGGAGAGAGGCCTTACCACACTGGGCGATCCCCTCCTTGTGCATCATGCACGAGGTGTGGTCGCCCCCACCACTGGGGTCGAGCCACATGTCTTTGGAGTCAATAAATGAGTGGTTACCGAAAATAAAAACCTAGGAGCATGACCCAAGAATAATCAGCACCCCAAAACTAACCTTAAGCAACCACAAAACCCACCATGCAAGCAAGAAAATTTACATCATTATAAAACGTACGTGGGCATGCCTCCAAAGTGATTCCATATCGGAGACTCTTACAAGATTGTTGGCTGGCCCATTGGCACAGGCCCAATGCTATCGAAGGGGCCAAGGCAACAATGGTGGAGCCGACGAGAACTCCTCACAACTGGAGCGTGCCAATACTTCTGAGTACCACTTGGTTTTGCAACATCCATGTTGATTAACCCTCCTATAGGGTTGTGTTGTTGTAAAGACTTCTGAACAGTTATCAGCGTATTGGTAGGTCAACACTTGAACACCAACATCAACATGGTTAACAAGCACAGACGACGCGGCAAGGGAGGGGGGAGTGTTACCGTAATGACTCGAACTTTCACTCAAATTCTCACTTGGAATTTAATGGTACTAGCTTTCACCTAAAAACAGGTCGTCGTCAATTTTGGGCATGGTCTCGCATCCCCCTTCACAAAATAAGGTGGAGAACTGACTTTCACCCATGGTTTACGTCCTTGAGGGCGTACATCATCGCGTCCCACCTTTTGAGTCCAACAAGAGAGGCTCACGCGGCCAAAAGTGGACGTCTGCAAGCAACTGTCGTGCTGCTGCTGAGTTGGTTATGCCATAGCAACCAAACCTTGCATCTCTTTAGGCGTGGTGACCACTTTCCTGGTAGTGAACGAGTCATTAGGCTTGAATTTTAAGGAGGCATTAAACCAAAACACAACAAGCAGAGGACCTTTTTCCAGCTCGAATTTCGAAGGTGTTCCTTCCATTCGGTGGAAAGTTATTTAGGGCACACAGGGGCGAATTAAAATAGTTATTTTGAGCAAAAGTCCAAGTCAGTACAGTAAATCTAGGGAGGTGCATGAGTCCATAAACTTGGGAACTTGGAATTTATTTCATGATTAAAGTAGCCCACCGTACTTAAACCTTGAGATTTTCATGCCGCTCGGGCGAGGACATTCATACCATTTGCCCCGATCTCTTGTGTTGGGTTTTCAAAGGTTTCGACAAGTTTGACCACTTTGTATAACGTTTGATAGAAATTTCAGGTAGTAAATCCATGTTTTGATAAGTTTTGGTTGAAATCTCAATGATGCCAAACTGTTAAGAAGACGCAACTCGATATTCTCGAATAAGTCCGACTTCTCAGTGTCATTTCTCGAAGCAAGCTTTCACGACACAACCTCACAAAAATCTCTCGATTTTAAAGAAAAAGAAAAAAATATTTATAACACTATTTTGCGTTATTCGACGTACGTGCTCGACATGTTAGACACTTGTCATCAAAGTACACTTACCAGCAAGCATAATTCATCCAATATTTATTCTTCATGGAATATAATTCCTCTTTAAACCTAATATTCGTGAAAAAGTGACGTTTCAATCGGCAAAAAATGTGTTCAGCCTTTCTAATGAACTGAATTATGTTATGGGTATTCTTGCTTTTTCGTACTGAAAGCTTATTACATGTTCTCCCTCAAATAAACGAAAACTTGTAAGGGGCTCGTTCATGCACGGTTGTTCTTTACTTCAATGCACGCGCACTCTTTGACATCTTCGCAGAAATTCTTTTGTTTCCGGATCTGAGTCAGCACTAGCTAGCATGAAATCCTGATGTGATCTGGCCCCTGCATGATTTTCGTTGTCTTTTTCGGCATTCGCACACGTCTACTCACAATCTGCCGAGCGACTTCCACGTGCTCGAGTTTCTGAGCACGAGTTGCAAGTACCACGTCCCACATGCAGCCACCGTTGCATGTGCTTTGACTCTATCGCGCAGATATGTGGGATTGTAAAATTTTGTTTCAGGTTTGATGGTAAAGAACGTCAATCAATATCCGAGCTGAAGGATCAATCCGTGTGCTCATCATTTAGGAGGGCAGCATGTGAAACCGACTGCAGAAGATGAAACCAGGGAAACTGCATTAGAGGCTCGTGAATGATGCCGTGATTCAAAATTCTGGACTCGAACCGTGATGGGCGGTACTGTGCGACGCCGGTGCCGACAAGGAAAGTCAAGGAGACCAGAAATCTGATACCTGTTTTGTTGAAGAGCAAATATATCCGAGCTGCTGTCTATGTGCCGCCCACCTATTCTGACTTGGCGAGCGAAGATCATGACGAAGGCAGAGTCCTGTTTCAACTGTGGGCAGATTCAGGTAAATAGCGAATCGAAAAACAGGACTTCGTGGCTGCATAGGCTAAAGGATCCTTCAGCGAAGTCCTCATCCGCGTCAGGGTACCGCGACCAAGTCTAGAGACGCGTCTTCTAACTATGACGACTTAAGCCGCGTCACCAGTCGGAATGGGCTCACGGCCAAGTCCACGGAGACGTGGATTGGAGCTTTTGCTAGAGAAATCCAACTCCGCAAACCCGGCGAGTAAGAGAATAACACACAAGGAGGGTTGAATTTGCGAACCTGACGGTTTGCAATAGAGTTCTCGCCGCAAAGAATACTCTCTACGAACAGAAGAAAAGAACCATGCGCTGCCGTTCAACGGTCAGAATGCAACAAAATAAACCGCGCAAGGCCGCCCTACAACTGTGGTCCAGAAAAGCATTTTAAAAAACGACAAGACAAAAGCAATTTAGCGAAACACATATCTCAATCCGAAGCAAAAATGACAGAAAACAAGAAGAAAAGTACATTTGAATCAAAGTAATTGGTAAATATGTTATTACAAAATGAAAGCATTCAATGCATAACAACGTTTATCATAATTTTGAATCATCATGCATAGTTCGAATAGATTAGACTTTCCTTTAACATAGACACAAGGATGGAATTCATGAAATCAGTTTTAACTCGAAGAATATAAACATATTCTACCAAAGGTTGCAATGAAGATGACACTAAAATTTCCAAATAATAGCGAATGAATACACAAAGAACGAATTTGTTCTTGGATTTGTCAAATTCGATTGCTCTCCCATTTTATTCAATAATATAAATATGAAATATTTCAACATGATTTCTTCATCTATCCTCACTAAGTACTAAAAGATGGAACATATGTGGATTTCACCATTACTAAATGGGTGAATCAAGTGAAAAAGATACATTCATTTCTTAAAGAGTAATAATAATTACATGCTTATGATTAACATCATGAAATTAATCCATAAAAAATGAAAATCGAAATGTTTCAACGAATTTCGAAAATATTTTAATATTTATATCCAAAATTATGTCTATATATACATTGATGTCTAATTTTATAATACCTTCAGCAATGTATATAATTATATTTACATTTTTATCTATATTATATATATCTTATGCTATAGATGTAGATGTAGACATGGATATAGATATAGACATAGCCATAGAAATAAATATACATATAGTTAGAGATATAGCTATAGATATAGATATAGATATACAGTAAATATAGATATTAATAGATATATATATATATATTTAGATATATATATAGATATGAATATAGATATAGATATAGATATAGATATAGATATAGATATAGATATAGATATAGATATAGATATAGATATAGATATAGATATAGATATAGATATAGATATAGAAAAGATATAGATATAAATATAGATAAAGATATAGATATAGATATAGATATAGATATGGATATAGATATAGATATAGATATAGATATAGATATAGATATA